>RJWJ010003981.1:0-39399 GCA_004363605.1 Indri indri
ACTAGGACTTCCAGCACTATGTTGAATAAAAGTGGTAACAGAGGGCACACTTGTCCTGTTCTGATTCTTAGAGGGGGAGGCTTTCAACTTTTCTCCATTCAGTGTAATGTTCACCATGGGTTTGTAAATGATTATAAAAGAGCTTTATAGACTGTGAAAGTATTTATCTTATTTATCCTAATGTTTTTGCTACTTTATCATTATTATCATTATTAATTTCCTTACCCAGGAGATCTCTCTGGAAGATATTTTTCTGGATATGAAATTATGTTTTTAAGTATGATATCTTCACTCAATAACTGACCACTATGTTCTTTATCCAGCATTCTCTGATTTTGACTGCTGAAGGAAACAGGAGAGAAAGGCTATAGCAGACACTTGTGGCAGCCTGCCATGTCCCCTGAGCACCCACCAATCCTGAACATGTAGCCTGATTTTGACTGAAAGCCCATGTGACCCTCTGTCTGAGGGTTTCCTCTGGCCACCAGAGCTCAAGGGCAGATCGGATGTTCCAGGGACATAAGGTCCCTGGGAGTACCCTCAATTGATGACAGATGGGAATTAGAGAATAAATCAGCCCATCTTCCTTGCCCCTCAATTGGGGGCAACTCTGAGAGTGTTCTATGCTCAGTGGGACAGCACCACAGGTGCCCACAGTGTTACCTGTTCATTAAAGTGCCCCGTGCTGCCTTCCTTCCCTGCTCTGTCCCTCTCTGCACTCCCCTACCCATGCGTCCTGGGGCCACCTCCTGAATAAACCTCTTGAACCCAAATCCTTATCTCAAGATCTGCTTCTGGGGAAGCCCAAACTAAGACAGAGGCTCTTATAAGAGTTGAGAGTGACATTAAAGACAGAGAAGAGCCGGAGGCAGGAAGCAGGCGGGTCAGAAAGGATCAGACAATGTTTAGCAAAGCAACGACACGCTGGAGTGCCCAGGCTCCATAGGTTTGCATTTAATGGAACAGAGCCACTGGCAAGTTGGCAGCATATATGTGACAGAGGTAATACTACTCTATAATTAAGATCACTTCTGGTGACATCTGGGACTGATTGAAATGGGGGAAATCTAGCAAAATCTAATAGAAATTCAGAGTAAGATAATAAGGTCTGGATGAAGGAACTCTTCCAAAGAGTGTAGCGTAGAGACTGGGGAGTAACTTTCCACTGGAGAGAGCAGGCTAACACTGCCTGGCCCCAGTGACCACGGCTGGCATCATCTGTGACAAGTCATACTGATGGCATGTACCCTTGACCCTTGATGTGATAAGAACAGCACTTCGGCTTCACGTTCTTCCTTCCAAAAACCCATAGCCCCAAACTAACCATTAAATAAACATCAAACTAATGAAATTGAAGGACATTCTACAAAATACCTGCCCAGCACTCCTCAAAACTGTCAGCTCATTAAAAAAATGAGGAGAGTCTGAGAAATCATCACAGCCCTGAGTAGCTAAAGGAGATGGGACAACTCCATAAAATCTGTTGCATTATATGAATGCAATATGGTATTCTGGATGGGATTCTCAAACAGAAAAGGACAGTAGGGGGAAAGTAATGAAATTCAAATAAAGTATAGAGATTGATTGATTATAATGTATCAGTATTGGTTCACTAGTTCAAGAAATGTACCATAGTGATCTAAGATGGTAACAACAGAGGAAACTGGATGCAGAGTATACAGGAATTCTCTACACTCTCTGTAAATTTAAAACTGTTCTAAAATTAAAAGTTTAGAAAAAAAATTTAGAAGAAAAAAGTGACTGAACCTAAAGGGCAATAAAGAAAAACAAAAAAGATCCTGGAATGAAGTAAATTTTTTCTCAGGGGGAGTTTTTCTTTTTTTCCAAACCTGGAAAATGTATAAAATCTTTCAAAGACTCTGGTTTTCCCCAGCTCCAATTTTTATGCCACTTCTCCTCTTACTTAGTATTTTCCAGCTTGAGAGTCATCACCTTCATTAACCTTTTCTGGTCAATTCCAGTCTTCACCAACCTCCCTCTCCCCTGAAATCTCTGGTGCCCATCTCTTCCCAAGGCCATGTGCATTGACATCATGTTAGTCTCTCAGAGTAGGAGCATTTACACCATAGAAATTGGCAAATGCTGTAAATCAGGACTTTTTTCCCCCATAGAGCTAGTTTCCCAACACATCACTGCTTATTGTCTTTGCCATTTGTCTTAGTCTGTTTTCTGTTGCTTATAACAGAATACCTGAAACTGGGCAATTTATAAATAAAAAATATTATTTCTTACAGTTCTGGAGGCTGAGAGGTCCATCGTTGAAGGGGGTCCATCTGGTGAGAGCTTTCTTGGGGTTGGGGATTCTCTGCAGAGTCCAGAGGTATCACAGCACATCACATGGCAAGAAAGCTGAGTGTGCTAGGTCAGATCTCTCTTTTTCTTCTTATAAGGCCACCAGTTCCATTCCCATGGTAACCCATTAATCCATTAATCAATCAATCCATTAATCCACAAATGGACTAATTCATTCATGAAGACACAGCCCTCTTGACCCAACCACCTCTTAAAGGCCCCACCCTTCGATATAGCTACATTGGGGATGCAAGTTAAAATATGAGTTTTGGAGGGGACAAACATTCAAACCACAGCACCACTCAATATAGCATTTAATTTATTCTCTTTGCATTGTACATTGTTATTTTACGTTACTGCTTCTAGAATAGATAATGTGATATTCTCAAGAGTCTGCATGTCCAGTTGAATATACTCTGCTTGCCATATTGCCAAAAGGAGAGTGGCTATTCAATAGCTGCTTGTGCACTGATGGGTCCGAAGTTCCTCCCCCCTCCCCCCAGGACATGTGTGGTATTTGCCAAATGGGATCCATTCCCAGCTCTTACCATCTCTGGGGTTCTGTTTACTCACCTGAAAAGTTACAGAGTTGAAGGAGATATCCTGCAAGACTAAGTCCAGATTTAGCATCCTTAGTGAGTTCTACTGAGTTGTTGAGTGGTGAGTGCCAGCTCTTGAGCACCTTCACTCCAGGGCATGTTAACAGACAGTTCCATAATCAAGGAAATCTGGGAAATATAGATCCAACCAAGTCAAGCAGATCCTCTGACTGCAGGACCTTGCAGTCTTTAACATGTTTGATGCTCAGATACAGGATGCTAGGCAGAACAGAAGCTCCAAACCCACCCAGGTGTCATACCCCAGGAATAGACACAGTTAGTTCATTTCAGGGCACACCCCAGGAAAATACAACCATCAAATTTAGATCAGGATCTGGAAGATCATCTCATCTCTTCCTCTCCCCATCCCTTCCCTAGGCTTGGGTTAAAGTGAAGACTGGTGGGCCGGGTGCGGTGGCTCACACCTGTAATCCTAGTACTCTGGGAGGCCGAGGCGGGCGGATTGTTTTAGCTCAGGAGTTCGAAACCAGCCTGAGCAAGAGCGAGACCCCGTCTCTACCAAAAATAGAAAGAAATTAATTGGACAGCTAAAAATATATATAGAAAAAATTAGCCAGGCATGGTGGTGCATGCCTGTAGTCCCAGCTACTCGGGAGGCTGAGACAGTAGGATTGCATGAGCCCAGGAGTTTGAGGTTGCTGTGAGCTAGGCTGACGCCACAGCACTCGCCCCAGGCAAAAGAGTGAGACTCTGTCTCAAAAAAAAAAGAAGACTGGTAGGGTAGGGAATGAGGGCAGCCTGGATCTTCTGGCATTCAAACCATTGATTAATGTTCAAGTGATTTCACAGCCAAGTCAGCATCCACAGGGGAAGCAATTTGTTCTTAACACTGCTGATGGCAAATATTTATATCGCTCTTTTCTGTGACATTATCCTGTTTACCGTCACAATCTACGTCCCCGTGAAGTTGAGGTGAATGTTGCCCTTCGGTACACAGCAAGGGGCTACCAGATCCGGGTTGGCAGCAGTGCTGGGAGTAGCCCAAATACTGCTCTTTTCCTCCAAATAATCCTGTTTTCTCACTATTTGAATTTTAGACTTTCTTAAATGTTTTGTAAATATTTTGCCTTCTCTGTGCCTCACTGAATTAAAAAATAATAATGATTGTTCATATTTTTATTTATAATGCCTTTATCTTTTGATAATTATTTTCACAACTACTACCTCATTTTACCATCAAAAAAACTTGTGAGATAGAATGTTTTTATCTTACGGAGGAAAAAAATGCAGCCAGAGTGTTCAAAATGCCTCACAGGGTGTCAGAGCACCAAGGTGTCTAGGCAACAGCTCTTGCCCTTGGCTGCACCTGGGAAAGACCTGGGAGGTGTTTGAAGTGCTGAGGCTTGGGCCCCTCCCCCAGAGATCCTGTTTGGGGGGTAGCCTGGGCATTGAGATAGTTGAACACTCCCCAAGGGATTGTAATGAGCAATTTTGACTTCCAAACAGATTTTTTCCATGAAGCAGTCTATTTACACAAATATTTACTTTCCCTATATTTCTTCCACATTTTTCTTCTTTTAATCCTAATTTTGATAAGACAATGTGAAATGTGCCCTTTTTTATTCAGTTCTCCCTCCGGCCTCACATCCTACCTCACATCAAGCCATCCCCAGACAACATCTTGAAGACTATCAAAGCAGGTGGAAGAGGTATGAACTCACCAGACCAACTTTAAGGACTAGTAAAAGGGATGCAATTTGTAGGCAACTAACTATAAGTACTCTTTTGGCCCAGGGATCCCACCTCTAGAATCTATCCTGCAAAATATCAGTCTTCAAATGTACAAAGATAAATGTACAAGAATATTTACTGGACAGCTATTTCTAATAGCAGAAGAGTGGGAAACAACTTAAAACATCAATGTATAGGAGAATAGTCAAATAAATTATAGCACTTGCATACTACAGACTATTATGCTCTCATTAAAAGTAATGGAGTATATTTTTATTTACTGACAGAAATAAATGTTCTTAATATATTAAGTGAAAAGAAAATTGCAGAAAAATATTACAGGATGACCCAATATTTGTTTAAAATAAATCCACCTTTGTGTTTATATGCAAAAATAATCTAAACGTACAAACACCAAATTCTGACTAGTAGTTAGCTCCAAGAATTAGAGTAAAGCCAGAAGGGAGTTGAGGGCATGGAAGGCTTTCATTTTTCTCTATTAGTTGTACTTTTGTAATACAAATGTATTGTAATTGTAGTTTTTAAAATTTTATTTTTACAACTAAAAATAATAGCTTTAATTCATTGTAAAGTGATGAATGCCATATGGGGACAGATTATTTCTGTGTGAAAAATTGGGGGCAGCTTCAAAGAGGAAGTGACATCTCTTCTGGATCATGAATTATGGGTTTGAGCTGAAAATGCAGCTGTGGGAAATGGAGCATCCCAACTGGCAAAAATAACACGACAGGAAGTGTGCGTGGTAGACAGAGAAGCATGTACTAGCCTGGGAGCTGGTGTGGAGAAGAGAAGGGAAGTGTGGCAAGGTGTCCTGCCAGAAACTTTAGGTTGAGGTCAGACATGTGAGGCCTTGAGTCCTGAGCCAAGGACATTATAGGTAGAATTTGTAAAGCCATGGGCATTTTTAAGCTTCAGGAATGATATCATCAGAGCTCCGATGTGGGGATCTCCATCTGGCAAGAGTATGAAAGCATGGTGCTATGATCTGAATGCCCCCCTCCAAAACTCATGTTGAAACTTAATTGCCTTGTAACAGCATTGAGAGGTGGGGCCTTTAAGAAGTGATTATGTCGTGAAGGTTAGTTGTTGGGAGAGTGAGTTCTTCATAAAAGAATGAGTTCAGTCCCTATTCCCTTCTCCCTCTTCTGTTCTCTCTCTCTTACCCTCTTGCTATGTGATACCTTGTATAGTATAATGAAACAGCAAGAAAGCCCTAATCAGATGCAGCCTCCCAATCTTGGACTTCCCAGCCTCCAGAACCATGAACCAAATAAATCTCCTTTCATTATAAATTGCCTGGTCTGTGGCATTCTGTTATAGCAATACAAAATGGACTAAGATAGATGGATTTTAGGAATAAAAGCAGGTGCTGGGCAAGGTGTTGGGCAGTTAGGCTACAGTGGGGTCTGGAGAGCTTATGCATGAAGTGCTGTCAGACTCACAAGGTTTAGAAGGCAACCACCAGCAAGTAGCAAGAAGGAGTCTGTGGTGTCACCGCAATGGTCCTCAGAAGCCAGACAACTGTATGCCATCAACAGAAAGAGGGAGCCAGGGGTGGGAGTGAGCAGGTTTTGATCCATTGTGTTTGAGTTAACCATGGGGCATCCTGGGCACATGCAGCATGTATTTTGTATCATATTTCAAAGAAGTGCAAAAATTAAGCAGAATTTTAATCTCTTAAAAATCATTCATGGCCTTTAGGTTAGACCAAGACTATGTATTTTAAAATATGTCTAGTCCCATTTTCCTTTTCACAGCAAATTCCCTCTTTTCCTCTCTCTTCCTGGAACTTAAAAACAATTAACCAATCACACTTCCTCCATTGCTAGAAACTGTCATCTCTGAGAGAAAATAAAATATCCAGGCCCACAGAGAGTCAGTGACTTGTCCCAAACACAACTGGAGAGAAATGATGGTTCATGTTACTTTTAAGGGAAGTTCTTTGTTGCTGTTGCGTCCACCATCATGGCATTTGGGGTGAGAAGGAGAGAGGAGAGGAGAGGCAGGAAGAGAGGGAACGAGGGCTCCTGGACCCTACCAGCCGCTGTTAGTGTGGAGATTCTGCAGGCCATGTGTAGACACAGAGAATTCCCTCTCTGTGGTGTGGATGGTTTAGAGTATGCAGGGTAACCTCCAGCTAACATTCATGCGAAAAGGAAGAATAGCAAAGGTATATGAGGGTGCAGTTTCATGACTCTGAATTTTTAAAAAAATTGAGTTATCTGAACAGTTTGAATTATCTTATGCACCGTCTCAACATACTGTGCAGTGGTATGATTTTTCTTCTCATTCTACAAAGAACAGACATGTGTTGAAAGGTGGAGTTCAGGGCTGGACTGAGAGGCCATGGAAAAAGACATGTTATGTCCCCTTGAGGCTTGTTTTGCTTGGGAGAAAGTGATACTGAAATTATCCATGAACTCTGGACCCTGAGATAGCCTCAAAGGAGATATAAACTATAGCTCTGGTCCCAACACTGATGTGAGTTACTTGGTGTAAGACTGTAACAGGCTAGATTCTTCAAAGTGCTATGTGACTTAACTTATGTTAAATAAAATTCTATTTTTCCATGGGCTTAATATTTCACTTCTCTTTCTCCCATAGCCCAATAATAATAATAATACCATGAAAATTTTGATTAGGGCCTTAGAATTTATAAAGCACTTATACATAATTTATCTAAGTAAAATAACTTGATATTTTTTAAAAATTTTTTATGATTCCTTTTTAAATTGCTATGATTCTTTAAATTGTAATTCATTACCCTCTAATTTATGTTTTCTATGGCATCAGTTTTTATGTGAGGGTTTCACTAAAATCAGGCACACCTAAACTAATTTAGTCTTCAGAATTTAATTTCAGAATCTATGCTCACTTCCATATGTTTTAAAACAGGCTTATCGTTACTATTTTGGGGGCATTAAAATATTAGATACCCTTGAGAGCTTGTTTGGAGGTTCTAGCAGGGGAGCGCAGCTACTCGTATACCCTTGACTGAAGACCGGTCCTCCTCTAGCGAGGAAGGTCGTCCTCTTCGACCGAGCGCGCAGCTTCGGGAGGGACGCACATGGAGCGGTGAGGGAGGAAGGGGACACCCGCCTAGCCAGCCAGATCAGCCGAATCAACCCTGGCGATCAATGGGGTGACAGATGTCGCAGCCAGATCGCCCTCAGGGCATCATACGTAACCTAAACACCTGTACCCCTATAAACAACAAACAATAAAAAAAAAATAAGTACAGAAATATAGTTTTACAAGATATAATGTGTTCAGGAAATTGCAGAAAATGTCAGTGTACTTAACACTATAGAACTGTACACTTAAAATTGGTCAAGATGGTAAACTTTATGTTATATGCATTTTACCACAATTAAAAATTTTTAAATGTCAGAATAAAGCAGCTGAAATAAAAAAAAAATATATTAGATAAAATTAGTCAAAAATGCTTGACATAAACTCCCTCTTATCCTAATTCCAAAAGCTGAAAATCCCTCAAAATAAAATCTAATATTTTTAACAGAAAATGAGTTAGAATCTACAGGAAGAGAACTCTAAAAAACTGTATGTTTTCTACATGAAAATCAATAAATTTTATAGTAGACAACAACACATAAACAAAAGTTAAACTACAAAACTGGGAAATATTTGCACTGCATATAACAAAGTCAATCCTCCCAATAGACAAAGAGCTCTTCCAATTACTGGGAAAAAAAATAAGATACAACAGGAGACATGTGCAAGGAACATGGTCAGACCATTCACAAATAACTGCCAGCTAATGAGCTTAGAAAGATAATTTTGTTAGAATGAAGCTATCAAAGAAATACAAAGAAAAATACGAATGATACCTCTAGGCCTGTCAGACTGGCAAATGTAGATTCAATTAAGCATCACCATTTTGGGGAAATAGTTCTCCTATCCATTTTTATTAGAATGATAAATTCATAAACTTTTGACCTGGTATGCTTTTTCTCTTTTCAAAGTATTAAAGAGGTACAAATGTTTTTGATTCATGGGTAGATTTTGTGATGCTTGACTCATGGCTATAAGTGTGCCCATCACAGAAATAGTGTTCATTGTACCCATTAGGTGGGTTTTTGTCCCTCCCCTCCCCCCTGCTTGATTTCCACTAAGTTTTACATTCCTCCGTACACATGTGTGCTCATTGGTTAGTTCTAGTTTAATAGCGAGTACATGTGGTATTTGTTTTTCCATTCTTACGATACTTCACTTAGGATAATGGTCTCAAATTCCAACCAAATTGTTGCAAAAAAGCATTAATTCATCCTTTTTTATGACTGAGTAGAATTCCATGGTATACATATATCACATTTTGTTAATCCACTCATGAATTGATGAGCATTTGGGTTGATTCCACATCTTTGCAATTGTGAATTGTGCTGCAATAAACATGCTAGTGCCAGTGTCTTTTTGATAAAATTACTTTTGTTCCTTTGGGTAGATACCTAGTAGTGGAATTGCTGGATTGAACGGTAGGTCTACTTTTGGTTCTTTGAGGAATCTCAATACTGTATTCCACAGAGGTTGTACTAATTTGCAGTCTCTCCAACAGTGTATAAGCGTTCCTTTTCTTCAGTATCGCTGCCAACATCTGTTGTTTTGGGACTTTTTAATAAAAGCCATTATAACAGGGGTAAGGTGATATCTCATTGTGGTTTTAATTTGCATTTCCCTGATGGTTAGTGAATTTGAGCATTTTTTCATATGTTTATTGGCCATTAGTCTATCTTCTTTTGAAAAGCTTCTGTTTATGTCTTTTGCCCACTTTTTAATGTGGTTGGTTGTTTTTCTCTTGCTTATTTGCTTGAGTTCTTTATAAATTCTGGATATTAGCCCTTTATCAGATGTATAGCTTGCAAATATTTTCTCCCATTCTGAAGATTGTCTACTTGCTCTGTTGGTTATTTCCTTAGCTGTGCAGAAGCTTTTTAGTTTAATCAAATCCCATTAATTTATTTTTGTCGTTGCTGTGATTGCCATTGGGGTCTTAGCCATAAATTCTTTGCCTAGGCCAATATCTAGAAAATTTTTTCCTACAATTTCCTCTAGAATTCTTATGGTCTCATGCCTTATATTTAAGTCTTCTACCCATCTCGAATTAATTTTTGTGAGTAGTGAGAGGTAGGGGTTCTGTTTAATTCTTCTGCATGTGGCTATCCAATTTTACCAGCATCATTTATTAAGTAGGGCTTCTTTTCCCCAGTGTACATTGTTGTCTGCTTTGTCGAAGATCAGTTGGCTGTATGTGGATGGTTTTACATCTGAGTTCTCTATTATGTTCCATTGGTCTATGTCTCTATTTTTGTACCAATACCATGCTGTTTGGGTTACTATAGCCTTGTAGTATAGTTTGAAGTCTGGTAATGTGATGCCTCCAGATTTGTTCCTTCTGCTTAGGATTGCTTTGGCTACTTGGGCTCTTTTCTGGTTCCCCAAAGCACAGAATTAATTTTTCTAGATCTGTGAAATATGACATTGGTATTTTGATGGGATTGCAGTGAATCTGTAAATCACTTTGGGTAGTATGGACATTTTAACGATGTTAATTCTACTGATCCATGACCAAGATATGTTTTTCTATTTGTGTACTCTGCAATTTCTTTCCTCAGTGTTTCATAGTTCTCTTTGCAGAGACAGTTTACCTCCTTGGTTAAGTATACTCCTAGTGTACTTTTATCCAGCCAACCCATTTCTAGAAATGTAGTAACAAGACACTGGATTCACATTTAATATTTGCAAAAGGAGCTATATGGTCTTTGTAAGTAAGAGAAAGAGAGATAGAGTGAGAACTTTAAATTTCCTGGGTGGTTCTGTCACCCATCCCAGCCCCTTTACACAATAGGCATGTGCCAGGACATGGCAGGGAACTACTTCTCCCTTCTCTGGCAACTTGTCATCTAGAAAAGCCTCAAATGAATAAGAGCATCTCACTGTGCTAGGCTGAGTCCCTGCGTTCAAACTTAAATGTATTGTTCAACTTTTACACAACATATGGCCCCAACCAAAATGCAAGCCAGCTATTTCCACAGGTGCTCATTTGAGGAAATAACTTGTCTCAGAAAGCCAGGAGAAAAAACTGGCTATGCTGGACTGACTTGAGAGGCCACATCTTTCTCCAAAATGGCACCAACCTAATTTTTCAAGATGATTTTCAAGCCTCAAAAAGTTTACTAGACACATTGCCTTTCCTGAAACGCCCAGGAGGTGTGACGTCACTGAGCAAGGATGTCAATCACTATGTGGGTTCATAGTAGTGAAAATTTGGAAATAGCATCGAGATCCAACAGACATTTGAAAAACATTTGGACACATCCATTCAATGGAATACTCTGTATCAATTGAAATAGATGGTGCGGAGCATTATATATTGATATGAAATACCTAATACATTGAGGGACAAAAGAGTTTATATATGAGCAGGTATAATGTGATTCACTTATGTAAAGTTTAATACCTCTTGAGAATAAGTGAATACGTGAAACTGAGCATGTTTTTATGTTTATATGTGTTTACATATGCATAGAGATATCTCTAGAAGGATGTATACCAAATGATAACTGTTATCTGCCTGGTGGAATTTAGGATAAATTTTGCTTTTAGGTTTTTGTTTTGTTTTGCCTTTTACTTTTCTTGGTCATTTGAATTTTTTATAACCAACATGTATATATTTTAAATCAAATACAAATAATAAGGCTATCTCAGAAGGGGGCAGGGTGGGAGAGGTGAGGGAATAAAAACTACCTATCAGGTGCAATGTACACTATTTGGTGACAGGTACACTAAACACCCAGATATCACTGCTATACGATTCATCCATGGAACCAAAAACCATTTGTATCCCTAAATCTATTGAAATAAAAAAATTATTAAAAAAATAGTTCCTAATTAACAATTAAGGTCAGATGGTCTAGTGAACAAACTCTGGGTTAACCTTGAAAAATGTATTAGTTATCTGTCAGAACCCTTGTATCTCTGCTATTTTAACAAGACAGAAAAAATATTATTTAGAACAAACATTAAATTTTTAGTTTGCTTAACTTGAAAAGCAATATAAAGTTAACATTTAACACAAAAAAAAATAAAAATAAAAATAAAGAAAGTAAAGTGATACAAGATGATCTCCACATGGAGCTTCCTAGGGCTCGGCTGCCAGTGATAAGGCACCACATCTGCCAACAAACTTAGGGATTCCTGCAAAAGACCCAGACGAGAAGTCACCAAAGAAAAAAACCTCTTTCTGTTTCAAGATGCCCTAGCATTGAGTATATTTTATTTTGTTCTCTTTCCCCAAGTCTCTGGATGAGAAATACTGATAATCTTATATATTTGACTTCAATAAACACATACTGATTGCCACGTGTATTACTAGAAACTGAAGCTACGGAGATGAGCAAAATGTTTCCTTGAAATCCTCAAGAAGTTTTCTGGGAGATAAACACCGAAACAAATAATATCACTGATCATCTGCTCTAAAGGGAAAGGCAGTATTTCCCGGAGGACCGAGGGGAGACATCCCAGGCAAGATGGCATCTGAGCTGGGACTTTGACAAACAGAATCGAGGTACATGAAGCAGAAAAAGAGAGGCATTCCAGGAAAATGGTGCTGCACAGGTAAAGACGGGATGCAGGATGTATATTTTCTATTTGATGACCAGAAGAACAGACAACAGAGGATGAGGAGGGATCAAGCAGGTTAGAAGGGAAGGTGGGGACCAGCACCCTGCTGAGTGGTTTGGATTTTATGTATCATGTCAATGTCTAGGAGAGGAGGTTGGCGTCATCAGGTTTGTTCAGCTGGAGAAAAGGACAGAAAGTCCCGTAGTGGGATCACCTTGGGCTTGCAGCATTGTGGGCACATCTCCCTGTCTGTTCTCCAAGATTCTCGGGTTGACACTGTGAGTGGTCAGTAAATCCACATTGGCTGAATGTCAATGTACAACCTGGATTTTTGGAAGTTTCCACTGGCTTGAAAATATGGGTGAAGGTGAGAACCTAGTCTAAGTGGTAGAGCTAATGTCCCCAGAGCAGACGGATATAGGCATAATTTATCCCCGGGACAGATTTCAGCCTCTGGTTTGGCTCGGCCATCCTTGCTGTCGAGGCTGATGGACTCTACAGAATTCGAGCATACCTTTCTGCTCACTCCTGTCTGCTCTTCCGTGTCACCTTTCTCATCACAGCCCTGCTGTAATCTAAGTTCTTTCAAAAAGAAAATAAAATTCTTCAGTGTCTGTCACCACACTTCCTTGCAGCGAGAAAGGAAAGGTGTGGCCTCTTTGAAAGAAAAATGTCAAGACAGATAGAATATTAAGTAACCACAAGGTGTTGGCATGTGGGAGTCGAATTTATTCAAGAGAGACAGAAAACCCTGTCTGCCCTCCCAACTCTTTTTATGATAAGTTTTAGTCACTGTTCATGCTTTCAGGATGTGGTCTTGGCATGAAAACCAGTCCCCTTGCAGCCCACGGTTAGGTGGAGACGCTGGGCGGCTGGGAGTAAACACCGTGACAATGGAATTCCACCAGGTTCGAGTAAGTCTTTCATCTGCTCAGGGGAGTGACAAGCAGTGCCGGCTTCCTTCGGCCTGGAATGGAAGCACGTGACAAAGCTAAGGATCTGTGGGCTTGTTTGCAGAACTTACCTCGGAAACTGATACCCTCTAAAAGTGCCCCTTCATTCCAGTGTCACTTCAGATAGGGCAGGAAAAAGGATTACCCTGGTGTCCCCGGCCCCCACCCATTGTCTGCACAAGCCAACACTGAATGGGGTAACTTAACCTCCAAAGAGATAACCAGCTGCTGTGTGTGCACTCACATTTAAAACTGGCAATTCCCATGAAGTGGCCAGGTTGTTTTCCGGGGCCTTTCGCTTCATTAACACATTGGTAGCAGACTCTGAGATAGTTCTGGACCAAAGAGGTTAGGTTGTCTCAGAAAAAGTCCACGGTCCTATCCCCAGTGCCGCTGTACCAAACAAATCCTCTAGGGATGCAGCATGGAGAGACAATACTCACATCTCTCCAATTTTTTTAATTGTGAACTTGACTTTAAAATCTCAATATATTTTCTTTAAAGAAAAATGTGTTTTTAACCCCAAAGAAGAGACAAAAGGCATTTTGAGGCTGTGATAAATTTGGGAGTCTCTGTTTTGATAAGGCAGGTGGAAAAAAACAAAGTCTGATGCATGTTCTTGCTCTGTGTAGGACTTTGAGAACCTCAAGAATCTACCCCACCACCAGCAGCCACCCCAAAAGCCCAAAAAATTCAAACTCTCCTACTTGTAGCCTAAACATTCTCTGGTTCCCCTTTATGGATAGAAATCTCCTGCATGTATTATTTTTCTGAAACAGGGACACATAAGAAAGCAAAGATCATTCATAATCTGACCATCCAGATAACCCTTGTTGATATTTTTTTTTAATTTTAAGTAACATACCATAAACATGGTGAAAACAACTCAAATGTTATGGAAGATAAAAATAATTTTAAATAAAATAAACCTTAGCCCAAAGGTAAATACTGCTAACACTGTCTTGGATTTCCTTCCAAAGTAGAAAAAGAAATGCATATACCAGCAAAATATACATAGCCCTTTGCATTATTAACACAAAGAAAAGAGCCAAACACTATTTTATATCTTGCTTTTTCATTTAATTATGCATCTGGGAGAGTTTGTCACATCTGCTGAATATGGATTTACCTCACTCTTTTTAATGACTCTATCTGTGGATGCTTCATAACTAATCTGCCTAGTCTGCCAGGGGAAGCTTAGAAGAACTGTGTGAACTGCAGGCAAGAGATGCAGCCTATCCATTCCTCGGTTTCCTCGTCTGAAACATGGGAGTAACAATAGTAAATGAGTGGGTACCTGGAAAGCACTTACATGAGTATCTGATACGTAGTAAGCCATTAGGATTAGCCATTGGCGTGGTTTCTTATTAGAAATATTTTATTAAATAGGTAAACATTAGCTGTTATTTTAGGTAAGTCTCAAAGATGTCACTGCTAAAAGTAGACCAACATGAAAGCCTGTCTTGTATTTTTGAGCAAAACCCTTTAGAACACTAGGAAGATTGAAATGTCTAGAGCCCATTGTAGGCACAGAGTTACGTTTTCCAAAACACATAGAAATGCCCCCAAAAAAGCTACAATTGGAGTTCTGCTCTATAAAACAACAGACAACAATAACAAGAACCACGTCAGTGAGGAGAAATTGAGAAGAATACCATAGCCAATTGACAATGCAAGGAAAATCATGGTGGGCAGAATGTAATTACCTGAACTGGAGCTCGGCCAGGGTGTCTATCGCCCAGCAAGAGGAAATTAGACCAGATGTGTGGCGAAAAGATTTAGTTTGGGCAAAACATTTCCCAAGATAATCTTTTCATCAGTAGTAAGGTCGTTATATCCAAGCATCAAGGAGAACCACGGAAGATAAGGACTTAAAGGAGCAAGCCCTAAGAGATCAGTTAGCTCAGCCCCTTCATTCTACAAATGAGAGATTAACTAAATTCCTGGAGTAACAAAACCAGTTATTGGAAGAGCCGGGGTTAGCTGAAAAGTCTCTTAACACCAAGACCAGTGTTTATTCCATAACATTACACTGGCTTATTTGTACAGAGTCCTAGCATACCCATTAGTACTCAAAAATAAGTCGACATATGTGAATTGGGGAATAATTAAAAGTTTTTAAATTAGCTCCCGTAAATAATATCATACAAGCATTTAAGAACCTCAGATGTTAGGACATTTTGTTATTGGAGGGGAGCAGTTTAACCTACTTTATGTCCTAGGGGTCTTTCCCTAAGGGGGAGGTAACACAATGGGGTTCAGGGTCTCTACCCTTCCCTGCCCCCCCCACTTCGACCTCAGTAATGTTTCTGCAACTCAAGATAAGTTAGATGCTTTTACTTAAAATATATTAATATAAGGGCCCACTGCTAAAACGAACAAGTATTTAATGCCATTGTTTCCAGCACAAGAGGCCAGTGCTGTGTAATTTTTGAAATTTCACTGGGGAGAAATTTTGGGGATTCGAATGATGCAAATAAACACAAGTGTCTAAGAAAGTTGAACTTTGAGAAAGTGACTTTCCCCCGCCACGATTTTTTTATTACAATAATGACCCAGCATTTCTCGAAACTCATTTGTTGGGAATCCACATAATTTGTTTAGAACCCACCAGTAAGGAGAAAGAAACCCAAAATTTGAAGAGCTTTTCATGTAAATATGCCAGTCTTATCCCCATAAGTTATTGGTACATGCAACCGTTAAGATTGTGTTGCAGTACATTTTTTTAGTAATAATTTTTTAAAGGTTTCTAAAGGAGACGACAGAAAAGTTCTGGAGATTCACCGCACAATGATGCGACAATACTTAACACTACTGAACTGTACATTTAAAAGTGATAAAAAATAGTAACTTTTATATGTGAGATTTTTCTTACCACAATTAAAAATTTTTTATAAATGTGAAATGGAATGGGTGCCCTTCTTCAGCCCTTTCTCCATCCTGTTGTCTGGAATACAGATGTGATGACTGGTGCTCCAGCAGCCATATCACACCATGCAGTGGAAGCCACATGCTGAAGATGGTGGGACAACAAGATACTGGCTAAGGAGCAACAAGATTCCATATAAAGAAATCTGGTCCCTGACGTTAAGGGTACCATGACGACCTTGCATGGCCTACCTCTAGGTCTCTTATGTAAGTGAAAAATAAATTTCTATCATATCTCATTTTTTTAAAAAGATTACCAAAGGAAATATTCATATCACATGTATCAAATATTTCAAGAGAATGAGAGTATAGTCTCAAATCATTTTTATCCTAGTTATTTTCCTCATATATTCAAACAGGGCTATAACACAAAGCAGTATCTCTCAAAGTGTTGTCCCTGAACCGGCAACATAAGCATCACCTGGAATTTGCTGGAAATGCCCCTAGATCTCCTTACTTAGACATGGTAGGTGATGGGACTTAGCAATCTATATTTTAGTCATCCTTCCAGGGCATTCTGAAGTGCAGAAAAGAGAACCATTAATGTGGAGATCACACAAAGCACTCCTGTTTGTACAGTGTCAGTGCCCAGAGCCGGGAGTCTATAGTCAAAGGTCCTGGGTTTAAATCCCTTCTCTACCACTTAGTATGTACATAGCACTAGAAAAGTGGCTTCACTTCTGCAGGCCTCAATTCCCCAGCAGTAAGATGAAGAAGAATTAACATTATCCACATCCTAAGTTTGTTGAACAGAAATAATAGGATAATTTGCATAAAGCTCTTAATTGGCAAATGTTTACTATTATGTTCAAGATCAATAATAGACTCTTAATGACAGAAAACAAGCATAATGAGCAGATGGGAGGAAAATGGAGGAATGTTGGGAGAAAAAGAATTAATAGAACTGAAGTAGACCTGGAATTACTTGCCAACAAAAAAAACAACAAAGAAGACAACGACACTATCAATAATATAATAATAGGCAATATTTATTAAATGCTTACTATGTGCCAGACACTGTTCTAACCACTTTGCTTGTTTAAGTCATTAAGTCCTCATAATGATTGTCTGCGGTGTGTACTCTATAGTGCTGCCTGCTTTACAGATGAGGAAACTGAGGCATGGGAGCTGAAAAGATGAGCGCAAAGTCACACAGTTGGTGAGAGGTAAAACCAGTTTCCATCACAGGAATTTGGCTCTGAAGCCCATGCTCTTAACCTTGGCCCCTGCGGTCCTGGGTATATTTCTGCTTCTGTGCCAGAGCATCACAGATGGAATGATGGTCTCTTGCTTGGGTTAGAATGAAGGGGAGGTTTGGTTCATTGGTTTCTATTGAACACTTAGAATATGTTAGTGTCTGAGGCCTCCAAGAAGCATCACTGAGGCAAGGATGTGAGTGTGGTTTATTTGGGGATGCACGGAACACCTACAGGGAACAGAGGGAAGGATCGTAGCCTACAAAAGCTGAGCTGTTGAGGCAGCTGTCAAGTGGGGCAATTGGAGATCAATCCCGCAGGGGAAGCTCTGCAAACCCACTCTTAGAATTATCCCACCCAAAGGGAGAGGAAGCTAGGATTTTTAAATATTGAAAGAGGGCTGCCCATGGGGGTGTTAATTTCCTACCACTTGTGGCTTGCCATGCTGCCCACAAGCAGAGCAACCTCCCACAGTTCCCCAAGAAAGTTCTAAACTAAAATTACTTCTTTGCAATGTAACATTATCAAGGTCAGTGGTTGTCACACTTGCGTGTGCCTCAGAATCCTCAACACCGTTAAAACACAGATTGCCAGGCCCGTCCCCAGAGTTGCAGATTCAACAGGTCTGGGTGGGGCCTGACAAGACACATTTCTAACAGATTTCCAGCAGATGCTGATGCTGCTGGTTTGGGAATAGTGAGGGAGGCCATCTGGTCTCCCAACCAGGAGAGATTGCCACAGGCTCTTGAAGAAGCCACCATACAAAAATGTTGTGTGTGCGTGCGTGTGTGTTTGTGTGTGTGTGTGTGTGTGTGTGTGTGTGTGTGTGTGTAACAGGAAAAAGAAATGATAAATATTTCTTTGATAAATGGTAAAGTGATTAAAGGCTCGCTTTGATCCTGAAACTTCCAGCTGAACAAAGGAAATAGGCATTTCACTTAGCTGGGATTGTCTGCCTTGGCCAGGTACACAGTCTTCCTGGGGCCCCAAAGAATAGAATAATTCCCTGAGCCCTAATAGATATCTCTTACAGAACATGAAATCATACAAGCCTAAGTAAAAAAATATGTTTGCTTTTCAAAACTACATTCTTGTTTTTCTTTGTTAAAAGAGAAACCGTAAACCACTTGTTCACTCGCATGGAGCCATCAAGAGCTCATTCTTCTGTTAGGTGATCCTGAATGCCCCACATTTCTGAGAAACCAGCCCCTGGAGCCACAGCTTCTGCAGACGCTCTGCTAAGATTACAATGGATGCATGCACCCAGGATAATAATCTGTATTTTGATGAAACTGGAAATTATCAAAAAACCATCTTATGATTTGATGAATAGTATGTAGAGAAATTGTCTTAAATTACAAATTTCCAGAATCAACAATGTATCACTTTACTAATCCAAAAAGGCAAGCAGAGTTTTAGTAACTCGATAAGGCATTGAGCAATGATGCTGGTGAGTTTACTCTCCTGGCACATGGATGAGGCATGATTAATTACTAATCATCTCTCAAATGTCTCTGCTACTTGGCTTTGGGTATTGGCCAAAGACCCAGAATGAAGAAGCTCTCATTCCTTAAAAAAAAAAAAAAAAAATCGCAATACGAAGCATTTTATTTCATCAAATGAACATTTTGAAACAATTGCTGAAGATTTGAAACCAATTAGAAGATTTCTATTGCCTCTATATTATTTTTCTCTGTTACTACTAAAAATTAAATTTCATAAATTACCGGTTATTAAAAATGTAATAGCAGCAATAAAATATACTGAAGAAGGTAGAGAAATTTTTTATCTCAGGCCTCTGACTTTCTTGAAGGCCACTTAAGACCAGTCCACAGTTAATAGTGCTTCATAATGTTCTTTTGAGTAGACTGGCTTAGGTTAGCAATTATGACAACTTTTATTATTTCGCTTCATATTGCTATATGGTATATTTTGGCACATTATTTTTATGCCCTAAATGCTAATTATTTTTAATTTGAACAAAATTATATCATTCTTAACCAAAAGCTGTGCTGTTTTTTAATCACTGAATCCTTATTGGAATAGGTATAAAAATCACAATGGATTACTAATTTAATGAATTTGACTTGAATCGCTGTTCTTTAAATACAAATATAAAGTTTTTTCCAAATGAAAGCTTTTGAACTATGTTAAACCAATGCTATAACTTTATGAGACTATTCATACAGGCAAGAGATTTCCTTTTTGTCAGATGAACTCCACATTCCTGTATATTATTTGATATCTGATTTTCCTAAGATGCCTTAAAAAATTAAAAACACTCCTTCTCTGAGAATAGTCAGTTGCTCCAATGTCCATGCTTATTTTAAAGAGAAGTAGATTTTGTTTCAAAACAATAAATCTACATAGTTATGTGAACAGAAGAAACTCGTGGCCCTCTCATTTGATGATCTGATGCAAACTGATGGAACTAATAATGTGATACCATAAAAGATAGTTTTTACTCTCAACAATGTCACATGCATAATGTTGCCACATTAACTCTGTTTATTTAGTGGCTCTTGGTGCAAGTTTTTTTAATTGACAAATAACAGTTATACATTCTCCTGGGATACATAGTGATGTTTTGACACATACAATGTATAGTGGTTAGAACAGGGTAATTAGCAGATCCATCATCTCAAACATTTATTATTTCTTGGTTCTGGAACCATTCAATATCCCCCTTTTAGCTATTTGAAACTATATAACATATTACTGTTAACTATAGTCATCCTAAAGTGGTATAGAACACTAGAACTTGTTCCTCCTGTCTAGCTATAATTGTGTATCCTTTAACAAATCTCTCCCCAGCCATCCCTTCCCCCAACCCTTCCCAGCCTCTAGTATTCTCTGTTCTATTTCTGACTTCTATGAGATCAACTTTTTTTAGCTTCCACATTTAAGTGAGAACATGTGGTGTTTAACTTTCTGTGCCTGACTTGTTTCTCTTAATATAATGTTCTCCAGTTCCATTCATGTTGCTATGAATGACAGGATTTCATTTTTTATGGCTGAATAGTATTTCACAGTGTATATATACCACATTTTCTTTATCCATTCATCTGTTTCTGGACACCTAGGCTGATCCCACATCTTGGGATCGTGAGTAGTGCTCCAGTAAACATTGGGGTCCAGATGTCTCTTCAATGCACTGACTTCCTTTCCTTTGGATAAATGCCCGGTAGTCAGCCTGCTGGATCATACGGTAGTTTTATTTGTAGTTTTTTTTCAGGTACCTCCACACTGCTTCCCATAGTAGCTATACTAGTTTACATCCCCAATGACAGTATATAAGAGTTCCCTTTTCTCCACATCCTCCCCAGCATTTATTTTTTGTCTTTTTGATATGGCCATCCTAACTCGGGTGAGATGATACCTCATTGTGGTTTCGATTTGCATTTACCTGATGGTTAGTGATATTGAGCATTTTTTCATATACCTGTGGGCTGTTTATATGCCTTTTTTTGAGAAATATCTGTTCAGATCATTTGCCCATTTTTTAATCAAATTGTTTGACTTTTTTGCAGTTAAGATCTTTGAGCTCCTTGTATATTCTGCAAGTTTTCTGCCACTGGCAGAAGCCTCCACTAATGGACTGGTTCTGTTTAAACCATGGCACTTGCTGTGCAAAAAGTTACTCCTGGACTATTCCCTGTAGGATGAAGGGAAGCTAAACATGAAAGAACAAGAAAATCTTTCTTAAATGAAAGTTTTGCAATTGACCTGCATGTTTCATGGTGGTTTTTAAAGAGGTAAATTTGCTTTCTTGTTATGCTTCTGCATAAATAGTACCTACACACTTGCTACTCATCTTTACAGGGCAATTTTGTCTTTCAAAACCTCAAAGAACTCTATGATCATAAGCTTCTCACCACCTGCTATGGGAGAGAAAGATGAACAGGTATACATAAAAAATTACACCTAGAGCCTACTTCTGATCCAAAATCACAGAGCAAACAGGAATGAAAACGTGGTGCTTTTAAAATATGATTATCTTTTAAAGTTAAACACACACTTACCATGCAGCCCACTCCTGAGTGTTTGTCTTAGTGAAATGAAAACATATTCACATACAAACCCGTAAACAAATGTTTATAGTAGCTTTATTGATAATTGTTAAAAATTGGCAACAACCCACACGTCCTTCAATGGATAAGTGGGTAAACAATCCATAGGGTGTTCTATACTGTAGAGTACTACTCAGCAATAAAAGAAAATGAAATACTGACACGTGCAGCCACATGGCCAAGTATCTTAGGCTGGGTGAAAGACGCCAGACTCAAAAGACCACACAGTATATTGTAGGATTCCATTTATTTTTTCATTTTCCATTTTGGAAATGGTTAAAATAAAGGGACAAGAGAACCCATCAGTCACTGGCAGGAGTTGGAATGGAGAAAGGGATTGTCTGCAAATGGAAGCAAGAGAATTTTAGGGGGTGATGAAAGTATTCTAAGATGTTGATTGTGGTAATGATTATATAATTATTTATTTGTAAAAACTCACAGAGCTATACACTAAAAAATAAATGTTACCATATATAAATTATACCTACTTTAAAAAATTATTCTCCTACAATGAAAAATATTCTTGCTTGCTCTAGGAAGTACCCACCTGCCTTTATTCTCCTCCTTAACCTCGGAGAACATTAACAGAGAATTTCTCAGTTTTTCCATTCAATTATTTGCCCACCACTCTAGAACCATTCTGGAACCCATTGTAGATGTTCATTAGAATGGGAGATATTGTTCCTCTACAATATGTCCAAAAACATATGCAGCCTTGCTCTGCACCTTCTGCAAAAGGGAGCTGACCTCTCCTCAAAAACTCACAGTATGATGCAGGACTTTCCTTGTCTTGGACAGCATACCCTTAAAGTGAGATCATTTAGGAAACTGATCCCACTCTCGCTGTACCCAGAACCCTCGAGTTATTTCCACGCACACTGCTGTTAAGCCTCAACCCCTTCCAAACTTGTCCTGTTGAACATTGGAACCTACTTGTGAGACTTTGTGCTGAGCCCCACTGCATCAGCAGTGCGGCTGTTACATTCTGCATCAGCCAACATGCTCAGTCTTTGGTCTTTGGTCCAGCTTCCCGGACTGCTATTGGCAAACCCGACCAGATGTCGCCTGTGTCTTCACCAACCTTAGTGATGAAAATATTAATACATCAAATCAAAATGATGGTGAAACACTATTTCCTGTCCACCAGATAGGAAAAAAAAAAAGATTCATAATGTCAGCAAGGATTTAGATAATGTGTACTCCCTTACTGTCTTGGTAGAATTACAAATAGTTAAAGACTTTTGGAAGTCAATTTAGTTGTAGCTACCAAAGATTAAGGCTTTTGCTCCAGGAATTTCACATCTAAGAATTTGTCCTAGAAAAATACTCACACATGTACAAAATTATACATACCAAGGTGTCCACTGCATCATTATTCAAAATAGCAAGTAACAGGAAACAATTTAAGGGAGTTGTTAAATAAATGTTTATTCATTCATAATAATAAGACCTTGGATAGAACTTACCATGTGTTAGGAATTGTTCTAGGGCTTTCCTTGCATCGTCTTATTTGAGGTAGGTATTTTTATTTTCCCCATTTCACAGATGAGGCACCTGAGGCATGGGGAGGTTAAATTACTTTTCCAAGGTCACACGACTAGCTCATTGAAAAACTGGGATTCAGAGTCAAGCTCCAATGTACATACTTTTCACCACTGCATTCCTCTGCCTCACTGAGGATTGGAATATATATAGCAGTCCTTGAAAAGAATAAGACAGACCCACATGAACTGACATAGGAGAAGTTCCAAGACTCATCACTGGGAACAAGAGGCCCCAAAAGACATTGTTATATTTTTAAAAGGAGGTCACCAAACAATATATATAATATAGTTTGATTCCATTTGCATTGGGGTAATATATACAGAGAGTTGGAAGAGAAGTAAAGAGGAATGTTGAAGTTTTCCCTGTTGTTTACTGGTTGTCTTACAATTAAAATATATTTCTGTTTCACTAATGTCAAAGGCAACATAAGGAAAAAAGGATGTTAAATTAGCAGGATCCAGTGTGTCCTGTGGCATTTCCATAGAAGTCTTCACCTCAGCAGTGAGTTAAGCCTGGGGTGTGAGGATTAGTTCTATGCATCACCCATTTTAAAATTTGTTCATTAATCCAATCTTTCATCCACATGATCATGTAGTCATAATTTCTCCATATTCCCTATTTTTAAAAGATCTTGAAATGTCTTCTAATTCCTTCTTGATCTACTGGTAAACTGTCGATTCAAATCCTGGCTTCACTCCTCGTGGAGTGATTTAGGAAAGAAGCTTAACCTCCCTGTACCTCAGTTTAATCATTACAAGAGTAAGAATAGAAATAGTGCACATTTCATAAGAATGTCATGAGGTTTAAATGAGAAAATCCATGAACATTTCCATCACCACAGAAAGTGCTTAAGTACAACCCGGTCAAGAAACATGGTCCATTGGGCATGTACATTTGCCATGCCTTGAGCATCACTCAGTATGTATTTCACAGGAGGAGATAGTCAGTTAGTGCAGTGAATCTATAAAGGATATCAGTCATGAAAGTTTCCCTAATGCTTAAGTATTTGCATATTTCAGAATTAAGTAATTGAGAAGGCACTCCAATGTGAATTTTTGATTAGCTGTGTCAACAGGACCCGGGAGCCAATTTGAAGAGGTTTTTACAGGCTAATGACAGGACCATTTAGACACTAAAGAGCATAATGAATGCACCAAATGGAAATATATCAAATATATGAAAATCAATGAGTACATAATCTTGAAAACAAAAGAAAACAAACAAAAAGTTCTTGATTACTATTGATAGTTACCGAGGCAATGACTCATTACTCTGAAAAATTAATAAAGGCAAAGAAAAAAGAATTAAACTGTTTTTCTTGTATTTCAAGGTAACCACATAGTTAATGAGAGAAAATTTTTCTTTATAGAAGAATTCTAGCTAAGGAGTGCAGACAAATTTTTTTAAATCACTGCTTTGTAGCCCTTTCTTAAATAATAGATCTGAGCAATCAGTGTTGTGTTTGTAAAGTTTAACACTGGCTGGGATTAAGGAAGGGTCTGATTTGTAGCACTGACCAATTCTTGTGGTGTAAATACTGCATTGTAGCTGATTGCCAACTACCAACATGATGTCATTCAATGCAGAATTGGAAAGATACGCCAATTACCAGCTCTTACATACGGGTGCAAGCCAGCACACAGGTAGGGGCTGACTCCAACATACCACTAGATCTAAGTAAGATCTAAATCATCAGTGGTGGAATTTTGATATGGAACTTTCTATTAATATAACAGGCCTACAACACCCGAACAAAAATTATAAGCAGGGTCCCATATAAGAAGTATCCTTGTGAGGAAAACATACAACCTTTAATTTAATCAACCTTCCAGATCTATGTTAGTTTACAGGAAATATCAAAAATAGAGAAATGAATTAAACACCACCACAAGGAAGCAAATAGCCAAAGCCAGGAAGTAAGACATTCTCTAGCTCAAATGACCTAGTGTATCCAACAAATCCATAAGAAAGAAAAAAAAAAGAGAGAGAAAAACAGAGAAGGAGAATGCTGAAGAAAAGGTACTTAAGAGATATAAACCAGATAATAATACAATTTGTGATTCAAACAAACCAACTAGGTAGCAATTTAGTAAATTCAAATATGACTAGATATAGATGATATTAAGAAAGTATATATTTTTTAATTTAATAATGGCATAATAGGTTTTTAGAAAGCCCTTATTAAAGATGCATCTTTGGTATTTATGAGTGAAATTACACGATGCCTGATATTTGCCATTTTAAAGCAAATCCAACAAAATACCAACAAAAATAAAAGATAAAGTGGAACAGAAAGATGAAACAAAAAGATGAAAGATTTCCAAATGGTGATAATTTTTAAAGCTGGTTCATGGGTACATGCAGGTTCAGTCAATAGCATTATCTAATTTTGTGTATATTTTTAAGACTTCATTAAGAAATATTTAAGTAAACTTTCTGTTAAACATTCTAAAGACAAAATAAAAGATGTTTGCAGGGAAAAAAAGAAAATTTGGCTTTCTCTAAAGGGTGAGATAGATTATAGTGCATTATAAGCTTCTTTGTATTTTTTTGCATTTTTCAAAATTTCTATAATAAGCATTTATTGCTCTTAAATCAGTTATTTCTGAATATATTTAGGTTTTTAAATCCAAGGAAAAAGTCAGTTCAATGGATGAGATTTTTATGGCAAATCTCTCATCAGACTAAAAATGAATTAATGATGTAAATATTATAAAGAAAAAATTATTTAAGTCCTCCCAAATTTTCTTCAAAAACATTCCATCATTTGATGAGGAAATCCATGGCTTTCTAGTTTCAAGTTTTCTAAAACACTCTGGGGAAAATGCAGTAAAAGCCAAAAGCCACTGTTTATTAATAATGTTTCCAAGATCCATTCAGCCCATGGGAGAGTAGTGGGCAAAGTTTCCAGCTGTGAAACACAGGGATGTCCCCCTTAGTTTGTCCTCTGACAGACCTCTATCCCTGCCATGATTTCTCTGTCTTGCTTCTCCATATTCCTCTTTTCCCTCTAGTGTTTCTTCTTCCATTCTCAACTTGAGTTTGTCGAACCACTGGATTGAATTAGGAGGCAGCATTTGAATCCCCCTGCTGCAAAATGAAGGTGTTAGACTCAAATGCATTCCGCCATTGCTAACATTTGCTAAGGTACAGAAATTCTGGGAGTGAGTCATTTTCATTCTGATGGGAATGGAGACAGGCCTTCCCAGACACAAAGCTATGATTTTCAAATGTTGAGGAATTAGGTAGGATTGTACTATGAATGTGTACATAAATATATGTACACCAGGGAACCATTTGGTGATTTACAAATCATGTAATTATGTCACACATGAATTATAAATGATGAAGTGGTTTCCTGTTAACTAAAGATTTAACATTGCTCCCAGAAAAGCTTACCTTCATCCTTGGGAATAATTTCTTCCCCACAGACAGTGGCTAATGACTTCTCACTTGCAACCCCACCTGCACATTGCCAGGCATTTGTTTGTGAGTTCACCCATGACTAAGAGCATTGCTGATGCCTAGCAACAAATATGGAATGAATTAAATAAATGTGGCTGGTTTTGTGGTGTAGCTAAGAGAAATTAAAACTTTAAATATATGCCGAGGCAAAGTCGCTTTCATAAATGAATGCAGAACACTGTTATCTTTATAGTGGTTAAAACAGCACAGAATAAATTAAAACAATACTCATAAATCCAGTGAGCTGTTTTAAGATTTGATGATGGTGTTTAGTAAGCAGAAATTGCATTTGATTTAACTTTTCTACCTATCAAGATGAAGTATGGGTGGTGGATATGAATCTTCACCTACAAACTCAGGTGTGCAAAAATTATGTACTTTGTGCCCAAGGGGCAAGTAAAAGTCTGGCTTCCTCTGTGAATCAGAAAAAATAAAAACATGAATTAATACTTCAGCAAGTTATCCTTTTACGTTTGCCCTCCCAAGTCCAAAGTGCTTTGTCAGGACCTTTTGCAGTGCGGATTTTACCTAAAGGATTTTAAGAGAGGGAGAGACCAGGGTGGCTGCGGTCATACCCACACTGTTCAGTGAAGGGGATTTTAGCAAAACAGTATTTTGTATGATAACATGTTACGTAAAACTCAGTGATTTTTCAGCGAATGCTTATGAGCACCTACCGTGTGCTGCATCTGGAGGTGCTAGGTAACACTGGTGAGCAAAACGGGCCTGTTCCCTGCCCCAAGACAGCCAGTGGGCTCGTGGGGGAGAAAGACAACAGACGAGCAGACAGACAAATGTTTACCTCAAACTGTGCTAAGTGCCAGGGGTGGGAGGAACTCACCAGAGCTCAGTGACAGAGAAGAAAAGAGGGGGCAGAGGATGCCGAGACCACGTTGAAAGAGGTATTCGGAGAAAGCCACCCCAAGGTGGAGACGCTAAGTGGAGATGTGAAGAATGGGGAGGAGCCGGGCCAGGGAGAATGTAAGGAACAGCGTTCGAGACCAGGGACCAGGACATGAGTCAGTAAAGCACTGGTGTGCTTGAGTAGCCAAAAGCAGACTGTGCCGTTGAGGAGAGTGAAGAAAGCAGGTGAGGGAGTGAGATGAGACTGGGAGCAGGCGGGGTGGGTCGCTAGGCCCTCAGAGGCAAGATGGTGGGATCTTTCTTGAGGGGCACCAGCGGCCATGGATATCTTTCAACATAGTGCCATGATCTGTTTCGTACTTGGAGAAGCTCACTCTGGTTGCTGGGTGGACAGTAGATTGAAGAGGGGCAGGAATCCCTCAGAGAGACCCATGCAGAGGCAGTGGAGTAGTCCAGAGATGATCTAGGTCTGGTCTGGAGAGCTGGAGTAATGACAGAGGAAGTAATCTGAGAGAAAATAATAGAAGGCAGAACTTGCCAATCAATTGGAGGCAGTAAACGAGGGGGCAGGGAGATGAATGAAGGTTCGTTTTTTATGATATGCTTTACAAATGGCCATGGCCTCCACAGCCAAGACCTGGGAACAACTCAAGTGACCAGCGGTCAGAGAACAGATGAACTATGGCGTGTTTATGCAGTAGAATACTACTCAGCAATGAAAAGGGTGCCCTACCACATGCTCAACAACATGAATGATCTCAAAACCATTACACTGAACACAACAGAGCACACATTTGTGCTTCCATGTTTATGGAGTTCCAGAACAGGCAAAGTTAACGTATGGCGTAGGTGTCAGAAGAGTGGTTGTGTCTTGGGCAGGGAGGGATGAGAAAGGGCACATGGAACTTTCTGGAAGTATGGGACTGTTCCATATCTGGATAGGTGTATGGGCTACACAGTTTCCTGCATTTGTCAATTTGACAGAGGTAAACATATAATGTATGTGCATGGCATTGTAAATTATACCTCCATACAAAGATATTATTGTACAAACAACAGAAGACAAATGCTTATTAGGTTATAGCTATGCAAAAGCTAAAAACATTCAAAATAAACAGTAAAACTCAAACTGCTATAGCTATTGTGTTTTCTTCCACTTAGCAACTTCACCTGAGTAATTAAATGTTAGCAATTAAACTAATAAATGTGAGAAAACCTGTTCTTTTTTATAATACCCTCCATTTCACTTGTTTCTATAAATCATGCAAGGCTGGTCTTGTCCCCTAAATTCTGCAAGGTTCAGAGACGGTGAACAAGTTAGTCATGACTCTAGGACCTGCTTGTACCTGACCCAAATATATTAACCTACTGCCATTAGATGCGCCAGGCCTTGGCATGGCTGGAGGAGGGTAGAAGCCCAGTGCACATATAGTCAGTGAGCCTGGGTTAAAGAAGGTGAGGGGTGCCATGAGATTCCTTCTGATCCCTTCGGAAGGTCCTCAACACAGCCTGCTGCCATTTAATTTCCCAAGGCTCTCTGGAGCAGCACTCTGTTATTCCTTTCTCTTCCCCAGTTGAATTCTGCAGAGCAGGGAAAAGTGGATGGCAAGGGCCTGGACTTTCCAGAAGGCAGAGCTGTTTGGGGAGATTCTCAGTAGCATCAGGCAGGGAGGCCTCCACCAGGAGCCCTATACACAGGCACCTCCAGGAGCAGGAATTAGCGGCTTTTCACAGTATAACTTTGCTTGGTGACCCTAGAACGGTCTCTGAGGACCCATCCAGGGTTATGACTTCGTCTCAGCTGAGCCCTGTGGGTGTAAGATTCGTGTGTAACACCTGGCATTCAGGGGCTTGGGGGCGATGGTGATCCCAGCCCCCCAGGCTCACCGGCCTCAGGTGAGGAAACTGACAGCAGCAGCAGCCCCCACTCCAAGTCCTGCCCAACTTGTTCTGAGGACAAAAGTTCCAGCCCGATCCCCAGGAACATGTCTGAGCCCCTGCTTCCCTAGAGGGAGAGAGAACAGCCAGGAGCAACTTACATAAGCACCTCTCCAGATCCATGAAGGACCACTCAAGGAAATGACTGGACTTCCACTGACCTGGCACTGTGAGAGCCACTGTGCCTTACCATGTGTAAACAGTGGAGCCTGTGACTTGGCATTTGCCTGTAAATGCTATGTCAAAGGACTTCAAGTTCTTTTAACCTGCATTACAAACACTATGTTAGGGTGCTCAGAGGAGGTAAGATCAAAAGGGACTAGGTAAATGAAGCCATTTGTACCTCCACTCTTCCAGAAGACTCTTGCAGTCCACACTATTGGTGCACCGTCTGTATGCTCTTAGCTCTCACTTTCCTGTATGGGCTGCCACTTCCTATTGCAAACACGTGAAGCTTTGGGCTTGATGGCCTTCTTTGACCACAACAGCAAGTGTGGCCCACACCCACGGCAAATAGCATACTCAGGAGCAGGCCTCAGCCAGCGAATAAGGGGAGCTGGTGGATAAATACCTGCAATTCCCTGCTCTAAGGAATGTTCTGCCCACTCGCCCAGAGGTCCCCCAGGACTGAGCCCCACTGGCCCACAGGCATAAGCTGTTCACCATCACAACTGCCTCGCTTCCCCACTCCCCTGCCCATGTTCCCTGGGGCCACTTCCCAAATAAATGACGGCATTCAGATCCTTGTCCTCAAAGTCTACTCTTTGGGAACCCAAGCTGACACAACCTTAACTTGTCAAAGTTGGCTACAGTTCCAAAGACAATCTTTCATATTTCTTAACATGATGATGTGCTATGTACATAAACAATTCAATAAAACTAATAAAGAAGGGAAGCAAAGGAAAGGAAAAATGGAGGTAGGATAGTTCAGTGAAATTCAGGGTAACATCAGTTCCCAAAAAATTGTGCACAAAGGCTGAGGTTGGGTGGACCGCAAACCCGGAGCTAAGCTTTATAGGCAGACAAATGCTGTTATAAGACTCTTGGTAACCACAAAAAACTTTTTTTTTAAATTCAGTAGCTCAGAAGAAAAACATTTTTTTCTGCCAGAGACTTTTACAAGGAGTTTCTCTTGTAGTGTCCCATCAAAGGGTCTCTGTGTGAACGGTACACAGTGTCTTCACCAACATACAGGAGCACAGCACACAACAGTACACTGTGCAGCTGTGTCCATCAGTGGTCCTCAACAAACCACATCAAAATGCAAGGCAGTGCACGTAGTTCTCCAGCGGCCAAAGCAAGGGTGTCTCAAAACATGGTTGTCTGATGAATGGCCTGATTTGGGGTATGGTTACTCTATCAGGAGCAGCAGTTTTCAAACAGGGTTCCATTTGGCCACTTGGGGAGATGATGGTGGATGGCAAGTCTAACATTCAGAAGACTTTCTCCCAGCAGCTCTGCCTAAATCTATATATGAGGTTGGAAGTAATATCCTATTGGAAGAAAGGACTATGTCAATTAAAAAAAAATGTGAAAATGAGAAGAATGTCTCCTCATCCATCCCAGCCTAGCTTTGGGCAAAAGTCATACAACACATTCGAGGCTACACTCTCTGGCAGGAAGCTGGAGAAACAGCCTCAGAACACAGAAAACTAGCTCTGGCCATTCCCCTCAGGCACGTTGGCCAGTGGCCTTAAACCAGAGCCTCATCCCAAGGATTCACAAAAGTCTAGACATAGCCAAGACCTTCCAGAGAGAACAGCCCCCTCCAGCCGCTGCGTTTCCAACAGGTAGTAAGGTTCCTGAACCCATCCTTGGAGTTAATCAGACACAGTCTCCCATCTGGGAGGCCCCCAGTGCTCCTGAGGATGCTGAGGCCAATTTGAGAGAATCCAGGCAGCCGCAGAAGCCACACCGTATCACATCCCTGTACTGCTGGGTCGCAGCCCAGCTGGGAGCCTCTGCAGGCACCTGCATTCCCATGTTGCTCTGAGCTTCTCCCCCCATCTCAACACACCACTTCTCCTCATCTTCCCAGCCTCCCCCGAGCCCTCTGGAACCTCCTTTCTAAGGTCAACACTCTCCTGTTCACCCACAGCCCTTCCCTGGTTCCTGCCCTCCCAAGGGTCTGCTTCTGGGTCGCCATGTTCCTCATCTATCTCTAAGTCAGGAGGTAAGAGCAACCACCTTGTTATCCACAGCATCACGTCAGGTCCTGACTCTTCCCTCTTGACACAAACTGCTCCTTCCAGATCCATTCAGACCCTGGGTGCTATGGTCTGAATGTTTATGGCCCCCTGAAATTCATGTATGGATACCTATGCACCACTGTGATGGTTTTAAGAAGTGGGGTCTGTCTTATTTCCTTTGCATTGCTTTAAAGGAATACCTGAGGCTAGGTGATTTATAAAGAAAAAAAAGTTCATTTGGCTCATGGTTCTGTAGGCTGTACAAGAAGCATAGTGCTGGCATCTGCTTCTAGTGGTGAGGGCTTCATGGAGCTTCCACTCATGGAGGAAGGGGAGTCGGCATCACATTATGAGGGGAAGGAAACAAGAGAGAGAGGAAGGAGGTGCCAGGCTCTTCAATCAGCTCTCTCAGGAACTAAAAGTGCGAGAACTCACTCATTACTGTGAAGATGACACCAAGCTGTTCACGAGGGATCCACCCCCATAACCCAAACACCTCCCACTACACCTCACCTCCAACATTGAGGATGAAATGCCAACATGAGATTTGGAGGGGACAAATAGTCAAACCATAGTGGGGTCTTTGGGACACAATTATGTCACAAAGTCAGAACCCTCATAAACAGGATTAGTGCTTTTATAAAAGAAACCCCAGAGAGCTCGTTCACCCCTTCCACCATGTGAGGACACGGCAAGAAGGTGCCTTCTATGAATCAGGAAGCAGGCTCTCACCAGACACTGAATCTGCTGGCACCTTCAGCAGATAACAACCCCTACTACCACGCAGGGAAAATTGGCCTTCAGAGACAGATGTGTCAGCTCCCTATCCCACCCAGCCTACAAGCATTTCACAAATATTTATTGAGCACCTGCTAGGAGCCAGGCACCATGCCAGTCATGTAGCTCCTGAAGCTCCACCTGTCTCCTGGCTGCCACGTCAACCACCTCCTATACAGTTCCACCCAGGTGGCCCACAGGTACCCCCAACTTAATAGACTCAAAGTGAACTAATTATCTGCCAACCCAAACTTGTCTCCATCTACCCCAGGGCCAAAACCAGAAATTCAGGAATTATCTTTGGCCTCGCTGGTGTCATTTTGCCAACCCACACAACCAGCCCCAAGTCCTGCCAATTATACTTCCTGAATAGTCTTGAATCCAATCCCATCTCCATCACATCCTATTCATATCACACATTCAGTCTCCCAAATTGATCCCCTCCAATGCATCCCTTGGAACACTCAAAACTATTTTTCTAAAACAAAAGAATCTGGTAATGAGAAGGGTTTGAAATGTCTCCTCCAAAATCCCCTGGGTGGGAACAGGGGTGTGCTGAAGAAGGAGAAGGGAGAAAGAATTGCCTTCCAATCACTATTCAGGATCAGTTGTGTCCCCAAGTTCTAAGCTGTAAAATATAATTTTGCCTGGAAGACTTTCAAAGCAGTCTCTGGACATGGTCCTAAAACCTTATGAATCGTTTGTTACTGAGTGTTCAGAAAGTGTTCATTGTGTGTCCAGAGATGTGGCTATGGTGTGGGAAGGCAGAAATACATGCATTTAGATTAAGGTAAACTTTAGTTCCAATCCATGTTGTGTGTGTCCTTTGCTAAGCCTCACATTCTCCAGTTTAAGGAAAATGCTCCTTATGATGACAGTGGGCCTCATAGAATGAGTTGGGAAGGATTCCTTGCTTCTCGATGTTATGAAATAATTTCTACAGTACCAACTCTTCTTTGTATAGGTCTAGAAAACCCCAAAGATTCCACCAAAAAGCTCCTGGAATTGATAAATAAATTCAACAAAATCTCAGGCTCCAAAATCAATGTGCACAAATCAGTAGCATTCCTATACACCAACAACAGTCAAGCTGAGAATCAAATCAAATCAAAGACTCAATACCTTTCATGATAGCTATAAAGAAAATAAAATGCCTACGAATATATTTAACCAAGGAGGTGAAAGATCTGTACAAAGAGAACTACAAATCAGTGAGGAAGGAAATTGCAGAGGATACAAACAAATGGAAAAACATATCATGCTCATGGGTCACTAGAATCAACATTATTAAAATGTCCATAAGTACCCAAAGTGATTTACAGATTCAATGCAATCCCCATCAAAATACCAACATCGTTTTTCACAGATCTAGAAAAAATAATTCTATGCTTCGTTTGGAACCAGAAAAGAGCCCGAATAGCCAAAGCAACCTTATGCAAAAAGAACGAATCTAGAGGCATCACTTTATCAGACTTCAAGCTATACTACAAGGCTATAGTAACCAAAACATCATGGTACTGGCACAAAAATAGAGACATAGACCAGTGGAACAGAACAGAGAACCCAGATGTAAAACCATCACATATTGCTATCTGATCTTTGACAAAGCAGACAACAATATACACTGGGGAAAAGAATCCCCTGTTTAATAAATGGTGCTGGGAAAACTGGATACCCACATGCAGAAAATTGAAATGGGATCCATATCTCTTACCACTCACAAAAATTAATTCAAGATGGATAACAGACTTAAATCTAAGACATGAAACCACGAGAATTCTAGAAGAAAATGTTGGAAAAATTTTTCTAGATACTGGCCTAGGCAAAGAATTTATGAAGACAACACCAAGGGCAATCATAGCAACAACAAAAATAAACAAATGGGACTTTATTAAATTAAAAAGCTGCACAGCCAAGGAAACAATCAACAGAGCAAATAGACAACCTACAGAATGGGAGAAAATATTTACATGCTACATATCTAATAAAAGACTAATAATCAGAATCTACAAAGAACTTGAGCAAATCAGCAACAAAAGATCAAACAACCCCATTAAAAGGTGAGCAAAAGACATGAACAGAAGCTTTTCAAAAGAAGATAGACTAATGGCCTATAAACATATGAAAAAAATGCTCAACATCATTAATCATCAGAGAAATGCAAATCAAAACCACAATGAGATATCACCTAACCCCAGTGAGAATGGCTTTGATCAAAAAGTCCCAAAACAATAGATGCTAGCATGGATGCAGAGAGATAGGAACGCTTATACACTGTTGATGGAACTTTAAACTAGTGCAATCTCTATGGAAAATAATATGGAGATTCCTCAAAGAACTAAAAGTAGACCTACCATTTGACCCAGAAATCGCACTACTGAGTATTTATGCAAAGGAAAAAAGTCATTTTACCAAAAAGACACTTTCACTAGAATGTTTATTGCAGCACAATTCACAATCGCGAAGAAGTGGAATCAACCCAAGTGCCCATCAATTCATGAGTGGATTAATAAAATGTGGTATATATACACCATGGAGTACTACTCAGCTACAAAAACAATGAATTAAAACCTTTTGCAACAATATGGATGGAACTGGAGACCATTCTCCTAAGTGAAACATTGAAAGAATGGAAAGAGAAACACCACATGTACTTTCTATTAAATTGGAACTAACTGATGGGCACACATGTGTGCAAATGGAAGTAAAAGTAAATGGAAATCATACGGGGGGCGGGGTGGCAGGGGAGAAGAGGATGGGTGAAATCATACCCAACAGTTACAATGCACACTATCTGGGTAATGGGCACACTTATAACTTTGACTCAAGCAGTACAAAAGCTATCCATGTAACCAAAACATTTGTACCCCTGTAACATTCTGAAATAAAAATAAAATAAAATAAGAAATGAGAAGAGGAGAGAGAACAGGCATACTCCAGGGCCAACAACGGGAGACCCTCTGCAGCTGAACGGACTTCCTGCCCCATGTCCACTGCACTCCCTGCCTTGGCGCTGGTTACACTTGCACCTGCCAAAATTCATTTTTACAGATTAGATTGCTCACTTTTTTAAAGGATGTTTTTACAGGCAATTGTGTTGTTTCTGCTTCATGGCAGCATGTCTCTTGATAAACAGAGTGTCCAACAGTCATTAAACCTTGTTGTTGCATTCACTTCCAGTCCTGGGGTACAGCCAAAAGCCACTGAATAGCTGAAGAACATTCTCTTTGTTTCTAGACTCAAAAGCCAATTACAAAAAATATGCCAAAATATTGTCCAAGACTTTTGTTTGAGCCAATCCAATAGAATCATGGCTGTGCTTACCAGGACCTTGTTATCTAACCCTTTTGAAGGGACCACTTCCTCGTGTACATGTGCAGACTCTATCTTCAGCTCTTACTCTAGACAATTCCTAAAAGTGGCACCAACATTATCCCTGGGGAACTGAGTCATGATGAAGGAGATGGGGAGAAACCCAAAAGGTGAGCCTCAGTATTGTTGAGTCTATGTTTGTGTTTGGATTTTTGACCTGGACATACATTTAGCACCAAGATTCCTGCCAGATTGGCCTGGAATTTTGGGGAAGAGAATCTCCAGTTCCAGGTGGCCCTCCCCCTACAAAAACACACACATTCATACATGCACATACATACATACATGCACACATTAATGCATGTGTGGACACATGTACACATGCATGTGTGCACACATGCATACACGCATATACATATACGTGAATGTACATACATTCACACACACATTTTAGCCATTCATCCCAGTTTCTACTCTTCTTTCAGTGAATGCCCAAAGGCAGCATTTAGTGTCTGTCCTCAGGATCATGGGGTGGTTTTCTTGCAATAAAAGTAATTACTTCTTTAGTTCACTCACAGGGCACTACATTACCTGATATAGTACTCCATTCATTACCAATATATCTTGGAGTCTTCAAGTGGAGTCATGATCTTAGGTGGAGTTCATATCCTTTTATTAGAGGTCCTCCCTATTCCCATGATGGCCAGCAGTTCGAGAGTCTCCTTCTGGACTTATTTTCGATTCTTTCTCCCTGTCTCCAGGGATGTATTAGCCAGGCTTCTGTTGCGATAATGCTGAGTAACAAACAATTCCAAAATCCCATTTGCTTATGAGAGCACACATTTACTCCACATGCACAGGTCTTCAGGTCAGCCACACTTCATTGGATCTCAGCTGCACTCCAGGCTTTGTTTTTGGTTCCGGACTGCTCCATGCATCTTCATACTGGGACACAGGCTAAAGGAGCAACAGTTACATACAGCATGCTTTTCTCGTGGTGAAGGCTGAAGCTAAAAAAGCCAAGTCAAATCATGCAAGCACATTTAAAGCCTCTGGTTAGACACAGCGTACGCCAACTCTGCTCTCATTTCATTGGCCAAAGGAAGTCCCATGAGGGGACAGATGTCAGAGAGTAGTGGGATGCACCTTCTGCCTATTCTGGTGAAAGATCCTGCTGAGTCTCCAAGCCAGGAGTGTGAAAGGAGAAGCCTATTGCAAGGAGGAAACAGGGACTTGGAACAGTAATCCAATCTACCACAAAGATATATCATTACTGAAACTTACTGTTGAGTTTACCCTAGGCTTGGTTTCGAGGACATTATTTACTGTATCCTTGCTATGAGGACCCACGGGAGAAATTTCTCTCAGATCTCAGGATCCCAGTAGTTATACTTCTGGCAAAAACTTCTGTTTTCTCTTTAAAGACACTCTGAATCATGTCAGTAACCTCCTTTCACTATTTCCTTGGCTGCTAGGAACTTCATCCCACCTCTAACAACCACTACATGATGCAATCTTCCTCCCTGGCTTCATCCTAGTGCTTCTATTTTTATTTTCCCCTTACATTAATTTATCACTTTTTTATCATTTAGTTTTATTTTTAATTTTGTAGGTCATTTCCTCTTTTTTGGTGAATTTATAGTTGTTTATGCATCCAACAAATATATTTTTAAAATATCTTTCTGTGACTAAGTCATATAGGCACATGTTTAGGAAATCTAAACAATACAAATGACATACAGAGGATAAATAAATTTCTCTCCAACCTCTGCCTCCTCCCATCTAATTCCCTACCTTAGAGGTAGCTACTGTACCATATTCAAATTCTGTGCACATGAGGGAGTCGTTCTTATCTACTAGAAGAATTCTAGTGAAATTTCTGAGACGAGGAAATCCATGCATTTTAAATTTGAAAGATACTGCCCCATCGTTTTCCAAAAAGCTTGTACTAGTTTACATTCCAATTAGCAGTGTCTGAGAGTGCCTGTTTTCCCACAACCTCATCAGCAGTATGCATTATCATAGTTTACCCTTAGAGTATTTTTAAGTTTTGATCTTTGTTCAACTGATAATCAAAAATCTTTTAAAATCATTTATATTTCTCTTTCAGTTCATATGCTTTGGAGACTTTTTATTGATTTATAAGAACTCTTTGTATATTAAGGAAATTTGTTTCAAAAATAGCATATTGTTGTACCTTCAAAGCCTTTCTGAAAAGAGATTAATAGATGGATAAATGCACAGGTAAAAGTATGGGCTAGTTCTTAAGTCCTAGCAAGGAATCTTGATTTTCTCATGCTTCTGTCTTCTTCTTCACTCCTTACTTTGAAATTGTACCTTTTGGTATCCCAGTCCCTCTCAGACAAGACAGAGCTCCTTACTCAGCAAATAGAAATGAGGTTAATGAACTCTCCAGGGGAAAAGACTTTGACAGCTGTCTGGCATAATACACATTTCTGAGCATTTGTCAAATCTCCTGGACAAATACTGCATTTTCAAAAATCAGAGCCTAAGTACACAGGCCCATGTTAAGCCAACGGCATGCTTCCAGGTAATGTGTGTCTGTAATCGGTTTGTGCCGCTCCAGCAAGGCCAGTCTCAATGTGCTGGTAGGAAAAAGGAGACAAGTTTTTGAATGTGGGCATGCAAATGCCAAACTCACATCTGCCTGCAATCTCGGCTCTGTGAGATCCAAGTGCTGCTGTGGTCATGGCCAATTCACTTGAAAGCCAATATGTTCCCAACCTCACATTAGTAAGAAAACAATGTTTCCAGTCCTTTCCCAGTTTCAGTTTGGAGGCATTTTGTTTTTATTATTGTTGTTCAAAAAAGAAAAGCTCTCACACTGATTTGGCTTATAGATCACAGCTGTCCCTGTGGCAGGTTTGTTTGTGTGAGTTCAAAAATCTTCATGCTGTCTCTGTTTTTCCAAAATTCTAAATCATCCTTGATGCTTTAAAATAAAGCAATATCTTCCGAATTATAAAAAAAAATTCTTGCAATGTTTTTGGTATTTTTAACCATTTGCACATAGGTCGTGTTTGTGTAAAAGAGAATGAAAGCATCTACAACTTCAAATATTTGAGCAAATGATTTATAGACTGTTAACAGCATTAAACCACATGCAAATCAATTTCAGTGAATTGAGTTTTGGGGGGGGTTGCAGTATAAATATTGAGTGTTTCTGAAAAACTGTGATACTACCAAATAACTGTATCTCCAGAAGTTCCCACTTTCCAGCCATTCTGTTTGCTTAGTATTATGCCTTTATTTACTTATTTATACACACCTTGCTCAGGAAAACACCTACGACTAGCATTGTAGAATGATCATAACCAGGATTACAGGTTCTTGCCAGTACATCATTGAATGAGGCTGTCTAGTCACTTTTTAATTACTGTAATAACTTACTTTTTTGTTTCTAGAAGAATAAGAAATTGTTTTACTAAATTAAAAGCTTAACAAATATCCAATGATATTTCACAGTATCTAAATAGAGTTCAACCAGTGTGATGAAAGGAAATACCCTGCATCATCCAGTACATTCCTAAATTGACTGCAAATAATTTCCTCTGTTGGATGCAACATTTACCTGGTTCTATTTATTCTCCCTTTCCCTCTCTCTTTTGTTTTAGTTTCAAAGCCCCTTAGACATGTTGCCCTGTGGAGTTTGGGTTAGAAGGGTAATGTGTCATACCCTTCATTTAGTTTTTTATACAATAGAAACAAGGAAATCACAGTCACCACCTTCTAACCTCAAAGGGACATCAAGAAAATAACGTAGGCTGGGCGCGGTGGCTCACTCCTGTAATCCTAGCACTCTGGGAGGCCCAGGCGGGAGGATTGTTTGAGCTCAGGAGTTCGAAACAAGCCTGAGCAAGAGCGAGACCCCATCTCTA
>RJWJ010003981.1:39499-80576 GCA_004363605.1 Indri indri
TTCCCCAAGCATCAGACCAAATGACATTGCACAGTTATCAGTAAGACTCAGGTTTGGTTTCTGTTATGGACTCTGTCTTTGACGAGACAGACTATGTCTATAAGGCACAAGTCACATGCAAATCTGGAGCGCAAATGTGTGGCACATGCGGTTCTTGCTCCACCCATATCATCTCCCCCATTTCCACCACTGCAGTGAGTACTGCCCACCCTCCCACCATCAGCACTGTGCTTTGTCCAGCATGTGGTGGGCCACACAAGCCTTTTAGGAATGGTCATTAGCCAATGATTGATGGGGGCTGGTGTGTAAGTACCCCAGCTGCCTCCCTCCAAGGCACGTTCCACAGAGTCTTCCAGGATACCCAGTTAGATTAGGCTCCGGTGGCCCACAGAGGCAAATGCATGAATAAGACACCCATTGTAGGTGCCTTCTCTTCCCCAACTCACCTCCCTACTTCCCTAACGGTGTTTCCTGAGATCACCTCCCAAATTAACTTTTCCTCTCTGCTTCTGGGGGAATCTAAACCAAGACAGAATAATAGAAATATTAGAAGTTGTAGGAAATGGAAAGGTCACCCAGTCCCACCTTATGCTACAAGTGGGGAAACTGAGACTCGAGAAATAACTGATCCCCCATAAATGCAATGCATGTCTGTGGTTAGAATCCAGACTCGGATTCTCTCTCCAGATCCAACCTGGGAGTAAGACAATCAAGTATCTTCTTAGTATTTCACATCCTGGAATCCGTCACCCTCTGGTTAGAGTGTCATAACAAGTAAATCTTTCATAATCATAGAAACATACTTTGTTTCAAATAATTTCTATGCACTGACATACAAGAAATTCTTAAGGAAGTTGATTGCATCTTTATGATAAACGGCAATTTCACACTTTCCAATGAACTCAACATATTTTTTTCAGATTTAGGGGTAAATTCAAAACCTGAATTGAAATACACAAAACAAAATAAAAAGAGTTTTTAAAGTATAAACGTATACCTAGGATAACCCTCCCTCAGCCCCTTTCCCTGGGAAATCCAGTTAGAAAATATTTGAATTAAAGCAAAAAGTAGGGACTATGGCTAAGATAGACAAGTAGAAAATGGCATAGAGGAACCTCCCTTGTGAGATAATGGTCAGACTTTGGAAGGAGAGTTAGAAAAACCAGGTTTAAGTCTGGGTAACCTACAGCAAGTCGTCCTCTCTAGATTTCCAAATATCTCCACCTATTAAAATGAGAATGTTACGGATAATGCACTGGCACATTTCTAAGTGTTTCCTGTATTAACTCAGCTCAATTTCATAACTCATGGGATGGGTATTAGTATTACCATCACTTTACAGATGAGTAAACTGAGGCACAGAGTGATTACATAGCTTGTCAAAGGTCACACAGCTAGAACATGGCAGAGTCGATATCTAATACCAGGCCCAGAGTTTGTGCACTTAGCCACTGCTCTTTACTGTTCCTGATCAGTCTCCAAGGAAAAATCAGAAGCCAGAGTGCTCTGTAAACTATAAAGACACCCCAAAGGCATTACTATAGCTTCTTATAGCAGAAACTCATTTACTAGTTCAGATGCACAGGACTGGAAAACGTCACCGTGTGGGTCCCCACCCATAAGTCTGGCTGGGCCACCTTCCCAAATTCAGGTCTCTTCTCTCACCAGCCTGACAGCACCCAGCTTTTCAGCAACCTGGCCAGGGGGACCCAAGGCTGACTTCACCCCATGAAGCCAGCTGCTTCCCCTCTCTGAGTGTCTCTGGCCTCAGTCCTCTCAAGTGTGAGACGAGGGGTTGGTCAGGAGTTTGCAGTCTTTGGGGCAAGTACTTTTCAACTAGTCTCAGCCATGGGATGTTTTCTTACAATGAAGGAAGGCCCAATAGGTAATAGAGGACAAGGTTCTTTCCTGCTCCAATTCCTTTCCTGAGCCACCCCTCACTGCAGCAGAGCTGTGTCCAATGGGGTCACCACATGGCTCAATCCAGTGGCCAAGGCTCAGGCTCACCCTACCCCACAGAGCAGCGCTGGACTCAGCCGGCCACACCCTCCTCCTCCCCTGGGCTTCCAGGACACCGCCCTCTCCTGGTCTTCCTGCTACTTCAGTGACCTCTCTCCCCACCCCGCCCCTCCCTCAGGCTCCTCTGCTGGTTCCTTCTCTTCTCTTGACCCCACAATAAGAGGGTGCTTCAGGCTCTGTCCTTGGTCCCCTTCGTCGCTCTATGTTCACTCACCCCTTTGATAATCACATCAGCTCCAAGGCTCCAAACACCAGCCATGTCTGCACTTCATCCTGAACCTCACTCTGAGCTCCTGCTGTCCGCCTGCCTGCGTCACATCTCTGCCTGAACGTCTCACTGCCAGCCCGACCGCAGCCCATGCAAAACTGAGGTCCTCACAATCCCCCCAAACACCTGCTTTACCCCAACACCGCCCCCTCAGCTGAAGGCCACTCCATCTTTCATATTTCTCAGCCCAAAAACTTGGAGACATCCTTGACCCCTCCCCGTTTCTCACACCCTACATTCGATCTGTCAACAAATCCTGGGATTTTTCTTCAAACCACGTCCAGGTTCTGAGAACTTCCCGCCAGCCCTTCTGAACCCCTCCCATGGGAGCCTCGCCCTCCCGTGGCTGGACGGCTGCAGCAGCCGCCTCACGGTGCCCCGGCCCTGCCCAGGCTGCACATCCAGTCCCAGCAACGCAGCCAGAGGGAGTCTTTTCAAGCTTAGATCACATCCCAAATTTGCTAAAAGAGTAGATTTTAAATGGTCTCATCACCAAAAACATTATACATAGGTGAGGTGATAGATATGTTAATTAGCTTGATTTAATCTTTCCACAATGCATGCATGTATCAAAACATCATATCATACCCCATAAATGCATACAGTTATTTGTCAATTAAAAATAATTACTTTTTTAAAATAGATTGGAGCACCCCACTCCTCACAATCCTGCAATAGATGCCCACATCATCTGAGGAAAAGCCAGAGTTTTTAGGGGACCCTCAGACCCTGCTTGGCCAACTTCTCTCCCCCATTCATGCTATGGTCACACCAGGCACCTCCCTCCCCAAGAACAAGCTCTGGCTGTCCCTCTGCAGGGCAGGGAGCACATGTCTGCCTGGCTCGCTTCCTCCCTCCTCCACGTCTTTGCCCAAATGTCACCTCCCCAGTGGTCACGCCTGGACCACCTTGTTTATGATTGTACCTGCCCTACTCCTGTCCCTGCAGTCCCACCCGTCTCTTTCCCTTTTCCCCCAGACTTGTCACCGTCCAACAAGCTCAACCGTTTGCTTGTTTGTTATATTTATTTCATCGTCTGTCTCCCTTATTGCAGAGAAGCTTCGCAAGCCCCGCGTTTTTATGTTTTCTTCACTGCTATATTCACAGTGTGGAGAACGGTGCCTGGCACACAGTAGGCACTCAATAAAGGTTTCCCGAATGAATGAATCAAGGGTATCGCTCTGGTTCAAGCTGAAGCGAGTGTCCCAGAGAACCACCCTGACACCAACACTTCACTGGCTTCCTCCAGAGCCTCAGGCTACTGTCCAAGAATTCTCAAGCCTCTGGCTGGCTGTTCCCTTGGCCCCTCCTTTTCTGATCTTGTGAAGCTCCCGACCCCAGGAAGAAAGGCACTAAGGGGCTGCACCTAAGCCAGGTCCCCACCCTCACCAGGCTGGGAGAGTCTGTAAGCTCTAATTCCAGAATCCCAGCCTCTGGCAGCCGTGAGCACTGCAAAAATCATTTCAGAAGTCCAAAGAGCAGTATTGCTCAGAAACGAGCTGCCTGGAGAGAATTCTTTAGTGGCCTGTCATCAGTGGGAAGGCACGGCCAGCAGGCAGCCTGAGCGACCTCGCCGTGGCTGCAAATGCTTCCTTAGCATTCTAATTTATGGTAGGCTGTATAGCGTGGAACTGGCCCCTGTTAATGGCTTCCTTCTGTGCGTGGCCTGCTTAGTGACTTCAAAGGGTGATCCCTGGGTGAAGGAGAAGGTTAGGGACTCGGGACTGCTATCTTGACTGGCACAGAGGTTAAATGGAAATTGGGACTTTGGAAAAGGTCAATGAAGTCTTTCAATAGTGGAGGGAAAGGGAAGGAATGCATTTTTTGTGGGCGGTGAAATGATTGGATGCTTGCCTTTCTTCTAAGTGAACTTGACACTAATTTTCCCATTTGATCCATCATCTCGATGTTCATTGCTCAAGAAGAGTGCGATAATAATGACAGTCGTCCAAAGCCCTTCTGAAAGTAAAGCAGCAAATCATCTCAGGCACAATTCTGCTGTGCTTTGCAGTGCAGGGGGTACTTACGGTTGCTGTATTAGCATTTCTGTTTTTAAAACATTAATGGGATTTTTTAGTACCTGTTATTATCCAGTACCATGCCAATTGCTTCAGAGGATTACAGTTCTTATAAGACACGGTTTCTACTCAAATAGAGGTAGCAAAGAAACACGTGGAATTTGAAAGATGTTAGGTGAGAGGACATTGCTGAAGATAAGATTTTGAAGCCATCACATTCACCTGAAATGAGACGCTCCATTTTCCATGAGTCATGTTGTTGGAAGATCAAAGACTTTGGGGTCCAACTGGTCTAAGTTGGAATCCTGATTCATCAGTCACCTTGCCATGGGCCTTGGTCAGGTTACTAGAACTCAGTTTTTTCATCTGTAAAATGGGGTCACCACCTACCCTTAAGAGTTGCTTGGAAGAGTCAATTCAATGACTTATGTAAAAAGTGACTATGGAGCCCTTTTCACATTCTTTTGAAATTGTTTGTTTATATCTTATTATAGATGTAAAGAAATATTAATAATTCACTAGACTGAAGCTTCACAAGAACAAAAATTGTCTGCTTCTCTGTGTCCCCAGTGCCTGGCAGAGTAAGAACTCAAGAAATGGGCACATCCTTACTGAGCTCTCACTTCCGAGCTCACGAGGACACTTGCTCCTTGGAGAAGCGAAAGCAGCAGCTTGCTAACATGCCCAAAGCCACGTGGATAACCTGGGACAGCTACACTCTGGACGCCAGCCCACATGCCTCGTGCTCGGGTGTTGTGTCCATGGCTTCTTCATCAAGTCCACAGTTGATCAATAACCATCAGCTGCAGGGTTTGTCAATAACCGTCACCCATTTCTCTTTATCAGAGTATTGGTGGAGGAAATTGCTATAAACAAAGTTTGTGAGGAAAAACCAAGTAGCTTATATCAAAATCCACATATTTACATCTAAACTCAAAATATCGTTGCATTATTGTTACATCAGAGAGAAAAGGGAGAGGGAAGAACGAGCCTTGATGTGGAGTAAGAAAGCCCGACTTCCTGTCCGTGCCATTTGGAATTTTCTAGGTGCCCGCCTGCTCTCTGATACACGACAGGACGTGAGGTTTGCAGACTTGCTTTTAAATTCTCAAGCACTACTCAAATGCAAGTCATTGTCATTTCCCTGTAACTCTAAGGAATCTGATTGTAACGCCCTCTCGCTAACAGGCTCTATTTGTTAGGTACATTGCAATTCCCAAATTGTCACCCTTGGTAAATTCTCTGTGTGCCCTATTATCATGTAGTCAACAAAACATAATGGATTTGCCTGCCATAAAAATACTCAGCTGGTGCATTGTTTATACCTTGGGATGGGGGATGGCACACAGCAATGCAATCTCCTGAATCGGAATTGCTAATGCACAACCTCAGGCCCAGCCACCCAGCTAGAGTGCGTAATGCTACCCAAGCTGTCAAGAACATTAAGGTCGACCTTGGCCCTCCTGTGCTGACACTTCCCGAGTTACCCTGAGGGGTGAACTCGTCCTCTGCTCACAAACTGTTCTTCCGTTCCACCCTGCCGTGAATGGACTTCATTTCCTCACTCGGTGGGTGTTGGGCTCATCCACACTCTGTGCTCTGGCCAATAAAATATGGGCAAGAGTGACAGTGCACCAGTTCAGAGCCCAGGTCTGCAGAGAGATCACGTTCCTGCTCACCCTTCTTGAACTGCTGCCCCAACTATGAGAACACTGTGCCCTGGGTCATCCATGGTCCCAGCATGAGAGACAGAGGGAGGAAGCCCAAACCCACCAGGACTGTGGAGCCAAGATACTCTCATCCCATGAATAAGAAAAAAAAAATCATTTTACGTTGTTGATATTTTGGCAGTGTTTGTTACACAGCATTATTGGAGCTGGTATTTGACTAAAACACCCTGCCAGAGCTAAGCATTGTGTGAATCTGCTTGGTCTCTGATTTAGCGAGCTCTGTTGCACCTTGAGTTCTGTCACCAGCTTTACCAATTTATCTGACTTGATGCTTACTAAGAACAGGAAGATTTCATGGAACACTGTCAGGATTGGAAGGGAGATTGGTCCACAGCTCTCCTGTCTAAGAACCTACTGGTGGGTAGATGATCTTTTGACCAACTCATAAACGAACGTGAACAAAGAGGAATTGTCCAAGGTTACTGTCTAGTCTTGGTCTAGAGACCTGGATATTTTTCCATTCTGGCCCCTATAGCTCTAGGATTTGGGACTAAAATATGCTTCATTTGCCCCCACCGGACTTCATGGGAAATAAAGACATCAGGCTTACACTGTGTTTTTATACCTCTGTGTGAAGCCCAAATTGTCCTAACAACTTTTGAATAAACTGTCACAGACACTGGATGAAAATCTAGATAGACAATCTGGGCCAGAGAGAAATCTGGAAATGGGCCTGATGCCTCCTGCCTCTTTCACTGTGTTATGGACACAGTGTGGTTTCTGGAAAGCTGTTCTCGCACATACGCCATGCATGCCTCTTCGGTCAGAGCGGGAAGCACAAGGGAAGTTTTTGAAAGGCGGACGGACAGACGGATAGCTCTGTTGTTCTTTGGGGTTACACTTAGTGACCTGATTAAGGAAACTGCTCGCAGGCAGTTTTGGGGCAGAACATGGCCCAGGGCAATAAAGATTTTGAAAAGACCATCTTTGAGGCTTGAGGCGGTTTGGCAAGACCACGTCTCAGTGGGATCCCTGCTGCTTCTGCGAAATACTTGGAGAGCATACAATATTGTTGGCTCTCGCAGATGTTTATATAGTGCCGAATTAAGATATAAATACCTCCCCGCTTTCCTAAATGGCCCTATGTCATTTTACGAGACTCTAGTTGCCATTTTCAATCTTCTTCCAGCATTTAAAAGTGGGGAGAAAAGAAGATTAAGACTTTGCCGGCAGGAAAAATGAGAATAGATTATATTTGCTGAGCATTTGCTAAGTACCAAACACTGCCTTGTGATTTTGTATCTCACTTAATCCACACAAAAACCCTAACAGGTAGGTACTACTATAAATTCCATTTTTCTGTTAGAAAACTGACTTCAGAGACATTAAACAACTTGGCTGAGTCTACAAGGCTAGAAACGGCATTGATACATTAAGGTCCCTGTCAACACAGCTTTAAGGTTGGTGCACGTAACGGCCACTTTGTATTATTGCAAAGATGTCTGTAAATTGTGGAGTGCTAGCCTTTAAACCCATCCAGCATGAAATGAACTCCTCAAAGTTACCTGAGAGTAAGAAGAAATCAGCACAAGAGAGAGCTGGCCTCTGCAAGTGTCAGTGATAGCCAGACAGCCAATGACCCAAACATCACTTAGTTGATTGATCAATCAGTTATTAGAGAGCTGAGCAAATTCTAGTCAAGAGTCTAGCAACCATAGGCCTTTTAGTGATGAGACTGTCACAGCCCTATCCGACAAGAAACTTATGATCTAATATTAAAAATGTATTAATATATTTAAGTAACAAATGGAATTGTGGTTATTATTTTTTTTTTCATTTTCTTATCTGTTAGAGGAGCCTGCCAAAACAGTATATCTGAGATTTACTTCAAAATAATCCAGGAAGGAGCAACAAAGCAGGCTGGGTGATGCGGATATGGGAGCCCACTAGACTATTCTCTCTATTTTTAGACGTTTGAATATTTCTATCATGAAAAGTTATTTTTAAAAATAACCTTATCACCTAAGGAGTAGGCTTAACGGTTCTTTAGAAATAAGTTGAATTGAGGAAAATCAAGTTCATATGTAAAAGATAGAACCAATCTACAAGGACAATTAAAAAAACAGATCAGTTCAGAACCAATGGTGTGTGTATAATAAACTGAAAATAGTGTCTAGTTCTTCATGCAATTTTGATTTGATTTATAGAATTAAGATGGTTTGCCCAAAATTATAAGAAAACTAAATGGCCTTGGGGTCCATACCAAGGGAGATCTGCTCAGGCACCAAGGATAGTAACCTAAGACTCCAGACCTTCCCCCTGTTAGGGTGCTGGGGTGATTCTAGAAGGGGAGGGAGGATGTACAAGCCTAAATGGGGCCCAGAAATAGGCAACTGTGGGACCACTCATTGGATGGCACAGATCTCCCAAAGAGCTTCTGGATGGCATTAAAAGCAGAAACAAAGAAAGAAAGGGTTTAGAATTTTCTTACAAACATAGAAATCCAAGGTTGTGTTGAAAATACTGAGGCACTGGGCACTTTGGACAGCACTGGTCTGATGGAAGGCAGATGTCCATTTTGCCTGCTCTACTGTCACTGTTCATAGACACCCTATAAGGAGGAAGCCAGAGATGCAAAAAAGGCAGAGGCTCATTCTCCAGGTGTCCAGGGACAGGAGCAGAACTGGGGGCCAGAATGTCACCTAGCTGGGGGAGTAAGAGAAATCACATAAAACTTCAGTAGGTGGCACAAGGCCAGATCAGACACGTTAAAAAGCAGTGTAAAGGAAATGAGAAGGGGACATCAAGGAACTGTACCGATGACCTCAGGGAAGGCATCCCAGAAAAGGAAGCAGTAAAAAGGGGTTTTGACAAATGTGAAGTCTTGTGATTGGTGGAGAAAGGGAAGAACTCTCTGGTCTCCAGGAACTACATATACAAAGATCCAGAGGCATCAAAGTGCAAAGACCCCTCAGGGAACAAAGATTAAATCAGTTCAGTAGGTTATAAGGATGTGTGGCGGAGGCTAGCCAGACATTCAGAAGTTGGCAACAAGGAGCCACCACAATGACCCATAGATCAAGAAGGCAATGCCAGTGGCTGTGTGAGCTTAACAGGAGAGGAGAGATCCTGGAAATAAGTGGCCTAAGTGGGTGAGAAGTGACATTCTGAGCCAGGCACAATGGGGGTGCCAAGGGGGAGGGGACTGAAAGGCATTGTGGGTGCATCTGAGATTCTGGAATAACGGGCTGACTAATCGAATGGTCCAATAGAGAAGGACTGCTGACCTGGATCCAACCATGAGGCCACCTTCAGCTGTCTTCTGTGTGCCTCTCCAGGGAAGGAGGCAGCCTTCCAGTTGAAGGAGCTCTGCACAGCCTCCTGGCTCTATCCATCTAGTGCGCCTACCTGGTGCCTCATGGCCAGGACAGGCATGTTTGAGGAGACTCTAGGACCAACCTTCAAAACAGCCCACCCCATCCACCAGAAGTTGATTATGTTCTGGGCCCTCTTGAATTTGGGGCATTCTTGATCATCTCTTTTTCCTGATGAACAGTGGTCCTGCCTGGAAGGGAACCTGTCCTGCCGCGTGACCCGGATGAGGGAGACTCTGGGGTGAATGGTGAGACTTCAGGAAACCCAACCTGAAGCCAACACAGGAAAGCTCAGGGGAATGATTTCTAAAGAACATGACGAATCCTCAGAACACAGAGCCCTGGTTATGTGTGCTGGACATTTTGATGTCCAACTGCAGCCGTGGAGATCAACAGAGCTCAGACAGGACAGGGCAGTGCAGGGGTGACACCGCATCCCACCCAAGGAGGAGTTGACCAGAGAAATATTGTGCTCAAATTCTCTCAAGCCCAGAACAGGCAGCTGGCATCCCACGGGAGCATGCGGCTGACTCTAGTGTGGGTGTCAGGAGGAGAATTCGAAACCGGATCTCAGGGTGAACTTTGGCCCTTGGTAGCAGCTATCCAGAGTTTATGCGGCAGCAAATAGGAACCAGCAGGAGTTGTGGAGCCCAGCAGGGGCAGGAGGAAAGAGGTCAGGATAAAGGTGCGAGGTTAAAACCTGCTGAAAGGAGCCTCGTGAATCCCCAGGCAGCAAGGACTGCAGGGTGGAGTGAGACCACAGGCTGCCACCATCTCCGCAGTCAGCGGTCACAGCAAAGCCTGTATCAGAAAACTCAGTATTCCAAAGGGACTTCGAACGATTTGATTTTCAAAAAAATTATTGCCATTTTCTAAACAAGAAAGAGGCTGTTTAAATAAAGCACAAATACAGCCTTGGTTTCAAATTTCTCTCTTCTTTGCATTTGTGCTGTTTCCTCTAACTTATTGCACAATTGTCTCCATACCTGTTCTGGGCTATCAGTAGTGTTTGGTTAAGACTTACAGACGGTATAATAGTGTCTTTTTAAATCCCTTCATTCTTCACAGGATACCAGGACAATGAGTATCATTTCCTCACTGCTCAATTATACACCCTATCGAAGGGGTTTTGCAGGCCTGAGGCATGCACCGGCCCTCCTCTCACCCACCAAGACACAGACCGTGCCGGGAGACAGACTAGGAAGAGAGCCCACATCACACTGCAAGGCTGCATTTCACTTTGAGTGGGAAGCCAATGTCCTGGGATTTTAGTGCCATCAGCATCAAAAGATACCATCTATTAATAGAATAAAAATACATAATATTTTTTTTAAATAACATTAATTAAATCCATTTTGTACGTCAGTTCTGGAAATGATTTCATAACCCTGATTGTGGAAGTGGTAAACTAGACAAGGGACCATGTTATTTACTATGTCTGTTTCTCATAAGCCGACATGTCACTAGTACTCTTGTCACTGAAGGAGAGAATATCCTACTTGAATTCTCCTTTTCTGCACCACGTCATTATTGACTTCTAGAAATCTGTGTATAATTTAATCAGGGTACACAGACTTCTGGGAATCTGCGTATAATTTAATCAGGGGATGGATTACACTGAGATGAGACCTGAAACTTCTTTAGTAACCATTGTCAACAAATTGATTTCTGTCCTGATAGCTAGATTACAAAACAGAAGGATAGCACAGGATAAAAGTCTCAGGACTAACGTCATTTGGGCGTTCATTGTGAAAGAGGAGATATTTTTGAACTACACCAGTCTGGCCTGCCTGGGTCATTATTCCTCTGATCCAAGTAAATGCAATTTCTCCTGATCCATTTGTCTTCTGGAAAGGAACCCACAATTCCAAGTCTCCTTTAACGTTTCCTTCCCCTCTGAGGAGGGAAGGGCTCAGCCCCCTCACTGCCTCCTATGCTCTTAAACTTTGCTGTCTTTTTGGTAATTCGCTCAGTGAAAGTGAAGCCTTGTTTACTGTCACATGTATTTTCCCGCTTCCTTCCCACTCTTTGTCTCTCCCTGCCCTCGGTGCTCAGAGTGACACACACATACAACATATTCGTGCATGTACACATATGTGTACCCACACTCAGGCACACGCACACTGCCAAATCTGTAAATAGTCCTTATTTATACCTCTGAGACCTTGTGCTCTCCTGGCCTTTCCAGATTGTTCCTTTGGCCTGTCTTGCCTATTTTTTATTTGTCCTCCTCCTCCTCAGCAAAACTTTGTGAAAACACCAGGACTTCCCTGCTGTTGGGACTGTAGTCAGAGGTTTCTGTGAACCATAGACACCCTGGGTTCTCCTCCATCCACCCACTTGCCAGTAACCCCAAAAAATGTTTATACACTATTACATTCTATTCATATGGTTAAATATCATTGGGGATCCATTAAAGTAACAGAAATAAAATTTATAATATAAAACAAAATATGTAAATTATATAAATACATAATATCTAAACCTGCAGAGAAAGGGAAAAAGTCTAATAAAAATATATCATGGACCAGGCGCGGTGGCTCACGCCTGTAATCCTAGCACTCTGGGAGGCCAAGGCGGGTGGATCGCTCAAGGTCAGGAGTTCGAGATATATATATATATATATATATATATATATATATATACATCATGAAACTTTGATTCAATCTAAATAGCAATGAAGGAGAACGCAGAAGTGTAGAAAAAGACTCAAATAGAAATAAAAAGCAGGATGAGAACAGGCAAGTTCACACGTATCAATAAGCACAATATACAAGAATGGATTAAAGTCACTAATGAAAAGGGGAGGTTGTCAGATTGAAATAAAACAAAAAAATGTAATTCATCTCTACACTGTTTACAAGCCATATAACTTCAGCTAAGGACATGGAAAGGTTGAACAAAAGATAGAAAACTAAATGCTGAATAAACATTAATCAAAAATAAGCTGGGAAAATTATGCTAAAATCAGGCAAAATAGATGTGAAGACAAAAAGCATGAAGGGGGCTAGAGAGGGCCAGTACATCATGATAAAATGTCCAGGTCTTCAAAAAGCTGTAACAATTCTAAATTTGAATGCACCTACTAAAGTAACCTCAAAATTTATAAAGCAAAAATTGATAAAACCAAAATGGGACATTAACAAACTTATTATCACAGAAGGAAATTTTGAATTACTGCTCTCAATTATTGATCTGTCCAACCAAACAAAAAAAAATCAGTAAAGATTTAGCAATTATCAACAAATTTGAAGAAGTCATACAGTCAATATGGTAATCATATTTGTATAAAATTAGGACAAGAAGAGAAACAGAAGATAAAGAGAGAAAATAAGATTAAAATTTAACACTGGTCCAAAGAGCCGCTGAAAATCAAACTATAAATTATACACTCTATGTTAATAAGCCATATAATATTTTATATCAAAGTGTATCAGAAGAAGGCTAAGCTGTACTCAGAGGAAAATTTACAGCACTAATGCGTTTATTTAAAAATGAGAATGACTGAAAACAAATTGTCTAAACTTCTAACTCAAGAACCTAGAAAAAGATCAAAATAAGCCTACAGGAAGTAGATGAAAGGAATGTATAAAAGAAGCCACTAAAATATGAAACCAAACAAAGGAAAACTGCTATTTACTTCACATGATATGATTACCTAGAAAAAGATTAACTGTCCAATTTTTTATTTATATGAGAATTTAGCAAAATTCCTGAATATAAAAATCAACATACACAAATCATTTAAATTCCTTACTAGCCATATATACATGGAATATGTATGGAAAATATATATATGGAATATATAGAAAATAAAGGATCCAATCTACAAAGGCAACACCAACTATTAAATGTCTAGAAATAAAATAAATAATATTCCAAACCTACAAGAAGAAAATTACAAAATTTTACTAAAGACTATAAAAGGAAGACCTGAATAAAGAGAGAGCTGTCCTGGGGCCTAACAAAGGCAGATTTACCATGGAGCTCATGAAGATTAAGCCCTGGGACTCCCACTCAGAGATAAAGCCCAGATTTCAGTGGGCAGCTCCCGTTCAAAGAGTCATTCGGGGGTCTCCGCTTCCTCCCATTCATCGTACCTGTATCTATTGCTGCTTAACAAATTACCCTAAAATTTAGCAGCTTAAAACAATAAACATTAGCATGTCCATGAATAAGAAATTTGGGGGCAACTTAGCTGGGTGGTTCTGGCTCACAGTCTTTTGTAAGGTTGCAGGTGAAATGTCGGCCTGGGGTGCAGTCGTCTGAAGATGGGGCTGGGGCTGGAGGATCCACTTCTAAAATAGTCACTCACATGAGTGAGAGTTTGTGCTGACAGCTGGCAGGAGAGATCTCTCCACAGGACTACTCGAGTGTCCTTATGGCGTGGTGGCTGGCTTCCACCGCAGAGAGGTATCCAGGAAGGGCAAGGCAGAAGCCACATAGTTTTTATGACCTAACCTTGGGAGTCACACACTGCCATTTATGCAGTACCCTATTGGTGACACACATCCACCATATTCAGTGTAGGAAAGGATTATAAAGGGTCTGAATACCAGGAGGTGAGGATCATTGGAGAACATCTTAGAATTTAGCTACCACACATCTTCAAAACACCGCACCCAAGGTTTCTGCAGAAATGAAAAAGAGCAAGGAGGAATGCACAGGAAGTTTTTAGGGATCAGGCCCCAAAGAGGCAAACATTACTCCCACTCATGCTCCTTTGGCTGGAACTCTGTCACATGACCACACCTTACCGTGCGGGAGGCTGTAAAATTATATCTAACTGGAAGAAAAGGAAGTGGGTTTGGTGATTAGCTAACAGTTTGGCTACTGCTGCATCAATTCGATAATCATAATAATAACAATGAATTAAAGAGAGAAATCAGATACCTTGTCCAATATCAAACAGACAGCTGCAGAAGCAAGATTCAAGCCCTGATCTGCTTGGGTACTGCCAAAGGTAGACATGGTTGCTTCATCTGATAAAGATTTTACAATATAGTTGGAACATAAACATGTCAGTTTCCAATCATAACATAAATTAGAAAATACTAATGGCTATAGTAGAAGGATAAGGAAGCTACTCTGGGGCCAGGGATGACGGTGGAAGGGGACCTTCCAGATAAACATATCTTTTGTCTTGATCAATCAGGGAAGACTTCGTGGAAGGAAAGGCATGTGGAATTGGTGTAAATCAAAGGAAAATGAGGTAAAACATGCCAGAATGAGGGAACAGAGTGAATAAGAACGCAGAAGCCTGAAACCATAGCCATGAGAGGCCCCAGAAGATAAACACAGAAGGGGCGCAGGTGAGTGGTGAAAGTGAGGTGAGCTGGTGTCAAACACGATGGGCCTTGAATGCTGCGTTAGCACACTTGCCTTTTCTCCTCTCTTTGTCTCCCAATTTGCGGAAGGGGGTTGACATGCTCTGCCCTGTGATCCCCAGGTGGCCCTGGCAGCTGCGGGAAGGATGGGCACGATGGGGTCACTGTGGAGGAAAGGAGAGCCATTAGGGATCTCTGGGGCTGCAGCTGACCGCAGATAGCATGGGCGTCAGAGAGGAGGGGCTGGATGTGCCGTAACCGGTGCAGCCTCGATGGCTCCAGGGGACACTTGGTGATGACTCACCACCCTTGGCGCCACATCCACACAGGCAAAGATCTGCAGCCGTGCCTGCTCCCACGCTGTCGTGGGCTCCATTTTTTTCCAGGTACGTGTTGCCATAAGTACCAGGTCTTAAAGAGAGGGGTTTGGGGGCTTGGGTTTTTGTTTTCCGAAGGAAACTTGGATGCAATTTCAGGGTTGAATTTATTCTTTCCCTCCTTCCAGTGAAAAGATGAACTATTAATAATAATTTATGTGCAGTGCTTCTAATTTGCACAACCACAAGGTGGCAGTTTTTCACCTGAGGTCGTGCACCCTCTTGCACGCTGCTGCTGAGAAGATGATGATAACAACAGTTACCATCCGTCAAAAAACTTACTGTGAGCCCCACACTGGGCTAAGCACCTATATATGCCCCCGCATTTAATTCTCACACCCTTGTGAGGAAAAATATCGTTACACCCACCTTACAAATACAGAAACTAAGGTTTCATAAAGGTTATTTTGCCCCAGACCTCACAATTAGTGACAGTGACCTATGTAGGATTCAACACCAAAGTTTCCCCCAATCCAGCAGTCTCCGACACCTCTTTTTGCTGTTCAATTTCATACCTTTTGCAGTTTTTGTGACTAGAAATAACAAAAACTAGTAAATATTTTTACTACCCTCATTCTGCGGTATCATATGATGGTTAAGTAGACCACAGGCACGCTGGAGTGATACTAAACAGCTCATCGGTAAAAGAAGAATTAATAATATGTACCTCATATGGCTGTTGTGAGGATTAAATTCAATTATGCTTGTAATGCATTTAGTACCAGGCCTGGCACCCGGGGACCTCTAAAAACATGTAATCCATTATCACCCTTGGAGTCATCACCATCACCATCTTTATTAGTACTGTGGTTTTGAGATTCATTAAGTTCCAGGTACCATGCTAAGCCCCTGCCATAGATTAGCTCATTTAATGCTCACAGCAACCCTGTAAAAAAAAAAAAAAAAAAAAAAAAAAACTGAGGCTCAGAGAAGCTCCACAGATGCCGAAGTCACTGCTTGTTGCCATGGGGAATAATGACACGATGGTAAAATCAATTCAGAAAAAAACTTGTTCAGTTATTATTTGCAGTCAGTAGTTGCACACCACCATAGGTATCATTTTTAAAAAGAAAAATAAAACATCATTGTCCTCACAGATCTTGCCGTTGAATAGGTCTGTAAGGTGATTACACTACAAGGAGAGAGCTCCTTTAAGAGTGGTACAAAAGTGCTGGGCTGCAGCGGGAGCGGCGGGGAGGCTGGGGGCACAGGAGGAGGAGGCTGCATGGCCGATGCAGCCTCTGAACTCAGCCGGGAAGGATAAGTTAGGAATGTGGGAGAAACGTTGGAATAAAATCGTCTAAGACTTTTAAGACTAAATGAACAGCTTGAATAAAAATAAATAAATAAATAACAACTCTAGTCCTGGAGTTTGACATGTTTCAGATGTCTAGTCTGGTGTGGTTAGAAAATGTGGCGTGTATCCAAGGAACACTAGTTCTTCACAAGATTAATAATAGCTGCTATTCTATAAAGGGGAAAAAGAGATCCCCTAGTCCAATAAGTTGGGGAACATTGAGTTAAACACAATTAAACAGATTTCTTCATTTTGGGGCTTCTCGAAAGTCTAGAATGTGCTAATGTACCATTTGACTACTCATGAGTGAGGCAGAGGGAGCAGTGTTTTCCAATTTCTTTCCCTGAAACCCCTCTGCAGAGGAGCATCTCAAAGGATCCACGGTCCATGGAAGATACACACTTTGAAAAATGTAGGTCTAGAGCAGCCGTCCCCAACCTGTTTGGCACCAGGGACCATTTCCATGGAAGACAATTTTTCCACGGACCAGGGAAGAGGAGGGATGGTTTCGGGATGACTCAAGAGCATTACATTTATTGTGCACTTTGTTTCTGTTATTATTATATTGTGATATATAATGAAATAATTATACAACTCATGAAAGGTTGGGGACCCCTGGTCTAGAGCACAAGGATCAAAGAAATACATGTGAATTCAGTGTAGGAAAAGAGGTGGGAAAAGAAACAGAACTAGGACATGAAAGCCTTGAATGCCAGACTAAATCTTTAAACTTTTATTTATAGGTAATGGAGGCTTTTGGTCAGACTCATGGTTTAGAAAGACTGCTCTGGTTGCAAGATGAAGGAAGGATGAATGAGAGGAGAGAGTGGAGGAGTCATGAGACTGTGGAACGGTTCAATAGAGAGATGATGAGAATATGAACCAGGTGATGGGGAAGAGAAGCCCCACTCTGGAAGTGTTCAGAGGACGAGACCAAGCAGTTGAGGTGAGGAGTCAGATGTGGAAGACAGAGGAGGAGGAACAGCACACAGCTCAGAAATGTAGAGCTAGCTTCTAGCTTAAGGAAACAATGCCGAAGGAAAAAAAAAGATTGGGACTTTCCGGGGTGAGGTGAAAGGCAAGATTATGGAGAGACAATAATAAATTTGGCTCAAGACATGCTGAGTTTGAGGTGCCCTGAGGACATCCGGGTGAGGAGTGCTGTCAGCATCCCTTGGGCGTTTGTGCAGAGGTGGGACCAGACATGTGAGAGTCGTCAGCTCATGCACGGTGGGTAAAGAGACAGAGAGGATGAAGTTCCTTAGCAAAGTATGTGGAGAAGGAAGAAACTCTTAACAGAGTCTCCTGGCCTGTGTCCTGCAGGAAGTCTCCTCTGCTCCAGGTCAGTAAAGTCACATTGCTCCTCACCCATCCCTCTGACGTCAGGACCCATTTCTCTGCCCCTCTCTCCACCTTGCCTCTGCAGAAGCTAGCCTCAGGACTCAGTTATCCCAGCTACTCTTGGCTGGCCCCTTCTGCAGACGGGCACATCGGTAAAAATCTACTTATTTGACCAACACAAGAGATCTTAATCCTCTGGGTTAGCCCTCAAAGGCAGCCCTGGCAGGAGCAGAGATGAAGGCTGTTATCTTGATCTGGGCTCCCCAAAAGCAGACTCTGAGACAAGGATTCATGTGCACAGTGTAGTTGGGAGATGTTTCCCAGAAAGCACCACTGAGGGTGGGGGGAAGGCAGGAAGGGGAAGGAAGCCAGTAAAGGTTGTACAGAGGAGCAAGTTCCTTCTGTGGTCAACTGGGCCTGCATCCCACTGCAAAACTGTGCAGGACTGTGCAGAACACACCTCATGATTGTCCCTCGTGAAGAGCAGTTGTGTATTTACCCAACAGTTCCCGTCCATCGTTGGCCAGTGGCTCCTTCCCGATGCATAACTCCCCAGAATTTACAACTTGCATGTGTCCAGGCCAACAAGCTCCCAAGTCCAAGAAAAGCTCAAGAAGACTCTCAGGGCTCCCAGTCGGAATTTATCAGTACACAAGGATCTCAGAGATGAGCGCCAAGGAGATAAGGGTGGGACAACCACTAGTAACTGAAGAAGCAGCTCCCTGTTCAACTGGAGTCTTTAGTAAGAGAGAAGAGGGTTTCTCTCCCGAGAAACCAGCCAATACCATCCCGAGAAACCTGAGTCAAATGTGCCTATTTCATGCAGTTTGCAGTACATTTTAATGATCCTGAAAGTTCAGCAGCCACCACCAGCACCAAATTTCTCTTGGCGCACCCTCATTTTCTATATATAGGTCAAAGAACTCTCAGCCTCAAATGAAAGCATTATTGACCGAAATCGTTTCAAATGTCAAATACACATCCCAAAAATGAAAACCAATCAAACCAAGGCTTAGAGAAAGTACGCATATGTCGTACTTACCCTATAAATTACTTTTAGCTTTGATTAAATTCCTTTCTCTCTAACAAGTTTCTGGACTATCAATTATTATAATGGACAGGGCTGCTGGACTTCTAAGGGAGGCTTAGTAATTGCATTCAAATGTATTCTTTCAAAATATGGTCGGGACCTGGCATTTGAATGCCAGCCTGGAGTAGCAAAAGACACAAGGAAGACTGAACACAAAGAAATGGTTTAGCCAGCAAGCCTGACTCATGACAGGGTGTGCTTAATATTCAAATACACAACCTGGGTAAACTTAATTTCCATGGAAGCGATGTTTACCGAATTGAGCGCTGCACTTTTCTGAATTCTGGGAAATGAACACACAGCTGCAGAATCTGGTAGCCCGTGTATCTTAAGTACATTGGGGCTACCATTCACTTCAGTGAATAAACGGGCATGCATAGAATTTGCAGCCACAGGCCTACCAGAGAAGAAGAAAATCATCCCCGTTGATTTTTTTCCAAGTCACAAATTTAAGTGAAAATAAGTCAATGTTGCCTTTTCCCAATCTCAACAGGGTGCTGAAGGTTTTTGGCTGGGCTTCTGGTATTTACTGCTCTCAGAAAATTTGTCTCCAGAGTAATATTTTTACAATGACAGATTCTCCATAAAAAACAAATTTTGGACATCAGCTTGTTCTAAGGGAAAAAAAACTTATTTGTAGAACTAGCCCTAAGAAAAATTGAGCTGCCTCACCTATAAAATGATAATAATACCTGCTGTGAAGATTAAATGCATTAACAGCACTGAGCCCAGGGCCTGGCACAGAATAGAAGTTGAATAAATGTTGTTCTCTTCTCCCAGGTCCCCTAAGGAGCTGTACTGCCAAGTGTGAGGAACATCATCTCTCTGAGTCTGATGACTTCTGTGTCAGTCAGGGTCTACTCAGGAAGTTTGAATCTCATGAGTGACATGGAATTAGAGATTTATTACATGGACTAGATCTTGGGCAATGTGGGAAGCTTGTGGAAACGTTTAGAAAGGCCATTGCCTCTGCATCTGATGGGGGCCTGAAGTCACTGAGGTCAGCATCAGGGGCTACCTGGAAGAAAAGCTGAAGAAGGAACCCACAGGGACAGACTGGAGCCCATGTCCATTTGCGCGACCTCCAACCTTGAAGACACAGGTGACCTTCAGAAGAAACTGGTGCCTACGCCACACTGCTGCACCCATGCAGCCCAGCACTGGGAGAAGCCAGAGGTGGAAATGAATGGGAGCCGGAGCAGCAGAGGGCCCGGCACCGCCCACACCCACCAGGTGAGCCTGCACATTGGCGTAAGTTCACACGGGTGGCAGCTTCCCTTTTGCCTTCCAGTCTTACACAACCGAAAACTAGAACTACTCAGGGGAGGGAGTTCTGGGAGACATAGTTCCACATGAGCTAAGTTGACACAGCAGAAAGCCATCACAACTTCCCTGAAAGATGGGTTGGCATGCCTGCCCCTAGAGAGCTGCAGGAGGGTTAAACAAGATAATGCATATGGCAACACCCTCTATATTTTAAGTCAACAAGCAAATGTAAGTTCCACCATCATTCTCTGCACATTATAAGTCTACATAGAGACTTAGAACATACAACTCTCTCTCCCTTGCAGAACAACTTTAATTTCTTCTTGAAAACCTGTCCATAAGTAAAAAGCCAGTAACACTTAAATTTTTTCATTAACATTAATGGAGGGGAAATGGAATGCATTTCATCTCAACCCAAGTTTAAAAAAATTTACAGATGGAAAATTACATCACTTGAAAGACAAAAATAAGTTTACGTAACAGACAACAATGTGAAAATTAAAAATGAAGTTTATACATAAAATGTAAAGTAATGAAGATTACTCTCATTCTCTTGTCTTTTTTCTGCATATTTTCTTCACCAATTTTTAGGGAGTTATTAGTTACCTTGCACACAAATTGCACTTAACAATAAATTCTCAATGCAGAATTTCTCAATTTGCAGTCAGGGCAAAATAAAGGCTGAACATGAACGTGTTTTCATGTATGCAAATGGCACGCATGTGCAAGAGATTTGACATGGGAAGAAGATGCTGCCACTTCACACCTCATTCAGCCTAGGTGCATGAAGGAAAATTTTGTGGGTTCACCCAAATAGGGAAACAGTTCAAATGTGCCGTATGTGATATTCTTTGACTAGTAAGCATGGTGTTGAGTAAATTGATGAATGTGTCTTTGCATGAAACCGTAGTATCAAAAAATTGCTTCTTATATTTAGTGCATTTTGGGATAAGAAGCTTATAATACCAAAAAAAAAAGGTGAACAGTGGAAAACAAAACCCAGAAAGCGATATAATTTTTCAAAAGTCATTATGATGACTACTTAACATCTGCACAGTCGTTACATAAGGGAAGTCTGTATAAGATCCTTGACCTGGGTGCTCCATTCAATTCTCAAAACCACTATCGAAGTGAGATTTTCTTTTCAAAAAAATAAAGTATGGTAAGTTCCTCATACACTGTTTGGATTGCTAGAAATATCTTCTGTGTTCAGGAAATTTGACACCCAAGCAAAAGAGGTTTCAAAATGTGACAGACTCTGCTTGCTACCTACCCAATAGCGATTCTCCTCCTTTCCTTACTAAGAGAAGGGTGATTTTGTCTGGAACAAAAATGTGCCCAGTTAAAAACACTGAGCTTTCCAGACTCCTTTGCCCCTAGGAGTGGCCATGTGACCCAGGCTGTCCAATTAGATATAAGCAGAAATGTACCAATTATAATTTCCAGGGAAGTATTGTTTTCCAGGTAATAAGTTCAGATTCGGCTGAATTTTTACGGTTGCTCTTTCCTCCTCTCCCGTACCCCCCCTCGGAATGCAGTCTCAATGCCTGAAGATGCAGGGCCCATCCTGCCACACTGAGGGCAAAAGTCCCTAACTTTAAGACCCTAAAGAGGAGGGAGGCTGGATGTCTATAATATTGGGAGCCCTGCATTGGGCCCTGAGCTGTCCACCACTGCCCTTGAGAAAGAATAGCTGCTGTTACTTGAGTTTTCTGTTCCATCCAACTGAATGAAATCTGTAATTATGACAGGTAACAGATTATTTCAGTTTACAGCTTTTATTACCCATGTTCCACATGTTACAAGCAAGGCTTACTGTTATAAAAAAAAATAAATTGGCTCTGTAACAATATAAAAAAGTGACTTGCTCTATCAAAAAAAACCTATTTTAAGAAATACACACAAAATAAGAAAGCTCTCAAACATGAATTAACAATTATTTCATTTTCATTGCCCGAAAGAAAAATGCTTTGAAAATATTTCTTTTAGCCTGAATGAAAAACTTTATTTCAGGTTAATAATGAAAAAGAAATATGATAATGTGCCTCTGGATCATAGATGTGAGATTTATTTGTTAGTTCATTTATGATTCATTATTTATTTATACCTCGAATCTTCATACACACATAAACACACAGTTTTCAATGAAAGATGAATGTACTACACTGACATTAAAATAGGGATTAAAAATTAATAAAACATATTTCAAAAGAGAAAGAAATAATTATAATTGAAAACTAACTCAAGAACAATGAGTATACTTGAACATTACATTTTGCTCTGAGCTTCCCATAAGTCAAAGCAAAGAAACAAACATATTGAGTTACAGTGCTTTTGTCAGCTAACAGAGGAAATGTCCCAGTTCATCAAAAAAGACAGTCTATTTACCAGCAAAAAAAAAACAACCTCTGAGAAGAATCTATTATATAGATATTTAAATAAAGTACCTCCAATGACATAATAGTAACTTGCATTTGTATAGCACTCTACAATTTGCAAAGCATTTTTATTTTATCCTACAACAATCCAATAAAGTAGACAAAGCAGGAATAACAATTATCCTTATTTTACAGATTAGGCAACTGAGACTGTGAAGGCAGGTACTATTAGCAGAGTTTCATTAAACAGATGAGAAACTGAGGTTTATGGAGGTTAAAATAAAACATGGTCCTGGGCAACTGAAGAGACAGTAGTGTTGGTTCCTGAAATGAATGTCCAATTAGACATAAGCAGAAATGTACCAATTAGAACTTCTGGGGAAGTGTTGTTTTCCAAATAGTAAGTTCAGATTCAGCTGAATTTTTACCATTGCTCTTTTGGCCTCTCCCCACCTGGAATATAGTCTCAATGTCTGGAGATGCCGGGCCCACCCCACAATGCTGAGGGCAAACGACCCCAACCTTAGGAGCCTAAAGTTCAGCTTCATCAGGCAGATGAGAAACTGAGGTTTATAGAGGTTAAGAAAGCACGGGCCTAGGCAACTGAAGAGACAACAATGCTGGTTACTGAAATAAAGAAGTCTTGGGGTGAAAGAGGAAAACCATGGATGGATAAAATGCTTAGTCTATGTGAAGCTAGAGTTTCCTAATAGATGTATCAAGGGAGCAATTTCATGCATGAATCTGGTGCTCAGGAGAGAGGTTCAGACTGGAGATATTAATTAGGAATTATAAAGTATAAGTGATATTTAAAGCCATAGATTTGTTGACATCATCTAGGGGAGAAAGCATAGATGAAGGCCAAGGACAGAGATATGAGACTTGCCAACATTTAGCAGAAGAGGAGCCGGCAAAAGAGGCAGAGGAGAGGTGAGGGAAACAGGTAAGTGCATCAGGATGGCATTTTAAGGAGAAAGTGGTCAGTGAAGTCAAATGCCATTGAGAAGTCGGGTAAGATTTGGACAATGGCTTTGCCAAGACCAGACCGCCAGTGGCCTTGGTAAGAGACAGCACAGTGGTGGGCATGACAGCCCAACTGGAGGACGTAGAGAAGAGAATGGGGCAAAGGAAGGAAATGGTACCTGTGGACATCTCTAGTCGTTTCGTTGCAAACAGGAGCAGGAGAGTGGGGTGGGAGCTGAGTATGGACGTCGAGTCACAAAACAGGCAGAGAAAGCAACCAAGGCAAACTCTGAAAGGGCACAGGGAAGACGAAACTTACCAGCTTCTGTTTCCAACTCAGAACCTGAGCTCACACATTTGTGTTTTTATAAATCTCGTGTTACCTAGGAGATTTTTTTGCCAGCCACGGTAAAAAGGATATGCAAAGGATATTTCTCCTATCTGTTCAAAGTCAAAATAAATGATATTCTGGCAACTCAATCAGTAAGTTCCTACGGTGCCACCTTTTTTTTTTCTATGCCTGTGAGTAGCTTTCCTTTTTATACCTCCAAATGTTGCCAACCTGGTCTTCACCTCCTGCCAGATAAGCCACGCCCTCCCAGTTCTCAGAATAAGTAGAGAAAACCCAAGCATGCCTCCGTGACTCTGAGCCCAGGACCCTGCAGGCGAAGGCAGAAGGTAATGGGAGAAGGGAGATGACATTTAAAAGTTGTATGGTGTCCCTAGCGCTAAACCAGCTCTCCCAGATTTCAAACCCACTCTTCATTGCACCTCACTAACTGGACTTTCCATCACGGTTTATGGAATAAAGGTCCATTTACCTCCAAAGGCATCCAAATTCTTGGTGCCATCACAGTGAAACCCAGACAGATGGACATCCTAATCCACAAAACAAGAACTTTTCCATAACCCCCAGAAGCCCCCTGCATAGACAACAGGCTCAGAGAGAGCTGTGCCTTGTCCAGGGAAGGAAGATGCCAGGCTTCCGGAGCCAGGTGAGCAAACAGGAAACTTTCTGAGGGAAATGAGCATCTCGCACCCAAAATATAAAACTGCTGCAGAGTTTCATTTTTATTGTTTATTTTTTAAAGTATTTATTGAATATGCAGCTTGACAAATTTTCACAAATTGAACACACTCATGGACCAAGAGATAGACCCTACCAGTTTCATTTTTAAGGAGTTAATTATAGACTATTTGAGATCAAGAATTCCAACGAGGCTGACATTTTGCAACGGTTAAATTTTGTTCTTCAGAAATATTTATGCTGTTCTTATTTTTTATCATCAAGTGTAAATTTAATAAGATGGTCTCAAATTATCCTGGATTGTTTTATAATAACTTGGTGCAAAAGAAATCATAGAAGTCAAAATCAATTCATGCGAGTAGTAAATCATCATAAAATCTCCACATTCTTTGGCTAGATGGGTAGATACATGATGGGACAAGGAGAGTGCAAAGTTAATAGCAGAATCTAGGTGGTGGGTGTAACCATTTATTGTAGAAATCTTTCATCTTCGCTATGTGTTTGACAATTTTCATAATAGAATTCTTGATTATTTACAGGCATAATATTTGAGTTTTAGTCTCTCCCTTGAAAAAAATTTAATTAGATGAAAGTTGAGTTTGTTCAAAATGATTAGCTTAGTTTTAAACATGCAGATTTTACAATAAGATAACATTGCATCTGAATACTTTTAAAATATAAATTATTATCATTACTAACAAAATGCAATGTCTATTAGTGTCTTTCCCAGATCTATCCCTTGTGCCAGACTTTTACTGCCCCCACCAAGGAACGTGAAAATGAAGTCCTCCAGTTCAAGTGATCAAAGGCTGGCCTAGAATATCACAGCACACCTGTATGGTGCCAATTCCTTCCATTTGGGCTCATCAGAAGAGCATCTGAGTTGTGATTGCACTGACCCTCTTCGGCCAGTGGTCACAAGGTCACATTCCAGTGGCCAAGGAACCTTGATCAAAAGATAATGGAATGGGCCAGAGCATCAGCCCTTCCCAGAGCAAACCTCCGACACCAGCTGCCCCATGGTTGGCACTTTCTGTGATAAAGGACATCTAAAGCAAGTGTGTCAACAGGAGCAACAGGAAGGTGAAAAGATTTTTTGTTTAGTGTGGCTCTAATCCTGCACTTTTTAAAAAATATCTAGGACACATGGGCAACAGAGCAAACACACATATTTGAGAGCTGTTTATTCATGCACCAGCTCTAGACAGAAAATGGTCCAAAAGTGGGCACTGCTCTGCAGGGAGTTGGGTCAGAACATCGTGTAGCATCCAGACGTCCTTCCAACAACTGCCTCTCTCTGGGATACCCATTTATTGTATCAAATGAAGAAAATGAGGGGTTTTTTTTAAGACATTAGAAGTAAAAGGTATAGAAAGTGTGCAACGCACAGCAGTCATGCTGGCCAAGCATGGCCTAGACACATGCCTGAAACATCCATATGCCCAGGCTATTTTCTAAGAAAATTGTGCACAAAGCTAGGAGCTGGAGGAGGGGTGCATCCAAATGGCCACAATTCTGGGCCCCCTCGAGAATGTAAAATGAGGAGGTAATATTTGCAGCCACCAATTATTGAGTGTTGATTATGTTCTAAGACTTTGCAAGCCTTTCCTCATTTATTTCTCACAACAAATCATCGTGGAAGGTACTGCTAACTCATTTTAGAGATGATAACACTGAGGTCTGAGTGACAACAAGATGTCAAATCAGTAGGTGGAGAAACCAGAATTCAAATGCAGCTTTGCTGGACTCCAAAATTTGTATCCCTTTCAGGAATATGCCAGACTGGGTTCAATATAGTTCATTCCCTGTAACTCCCTCTCACAAAGTAAAACCTAGGTATACGTAAAGGTTTTCAGGGTTAAAAACAAAAATCTCATGGCATTCAGTTCACCTTGGACAAAATACTGTTTCAAAGTTAATTTTCTTCCTTTTCTACCAGAACAGGCTTCAAAATTAATTTTTCCCATTTCGCCAAATTTCAATCATTTGCTTACCATTTTTACCATTCAGCTAGTATTTAGTTGAAATGTGCCATTAAATCTAGTTGCTTTCTTTTTACTTAAGTAAATGTATTTTAAACAGGAACTTGACATTACTACCATAGGTAGAAAACAGGTGTCACCATAAAGAGAAGACAACTTTGACAATTGATACATAACTTTGAAAGACAAGATAGAAATATCTACCAGTGCTCCAGCTAAATCATTCTGTAAGGATGCACACAAAATTAACAATAGACAAATAGAACTTCACTGACCAACAGAAAGCGCCTTAAGTGTGCTGAGAAGGAAGGTTGGGGCAACAAACTTTTTTACATATTGCCCAAGAGAATGATCATTTGAACAGGGAACTAGTGTGTATGCCACCAAAAACAGTGTACTGCTATTGGGTTTTAGGAAACGGGCTTCTGTGACAGAACTGGTCAATGAACAACGGATTGTACCACACCTGATTGAAAACAAACCATTAGTTTTGACTCCCTCCTTGGTGCAGCCAGTTTCAGGTAAAGTAGGTGTGTTTGGTCTCTGACGAGCCCTGACATCCCTTTCATGGTCCTACCAGCCTCTCGCCCTCCGTCCCTACCTCTGCCACCCTGTACTTCATTCAGTCCCCAGAAAGCCTTGCCCAAAGTTAGCTGTCACCTAATCCCTGACAAGACTTAAGACTGATAATATGCAGCCGTAGATGCACTTAAGAGGGGAGCAGGAAGACCTCAATGCCCTCTAGCCCCAGACAAATTCCGTCTCTAATGTTGGGCATTCATGCACCTTGACAAATAAGTGATGAGATAGTTGAGGGCAGTGGGGCCTCCTAGGCGTCTGGGATCTTGCCACATAGGCAGCTACCTTTTAATGAGATAAACTTTACACTGTTTGCATAACTACTCATTGCCTTTAGTTTAAAAGCTTTACAAATCGAGCTTTAATGAATCACAAAGAAATATTCTTCCTGGTTATTACAGAAAAAAAAATGGAAATATCTCATATATTAAAGACCATAAAATGTGCAGTGGATAATCCACAGCCTAAGTTTGTTGGAGTGGAAAAAGTAATGTGTGTGTGTGTGTTTTCAGTATTTCCTACCTAGAGGTAGCACCGTGTTGGTACGTGTATTTTAGTGTTTCTCATGTTAGAAGAAGTCTCTCTTCTTGAACTTGAGAGAGACCAGAATCATTTCTTATTTGGATTCCCAGCTCTGTAGCTGATCATGACATTCAATAGATAAATTAATGAATGAATAAATGTGCTGTTTTGGAAGCCATTTCATATGAAATCAGTGCTTTCCACTCATTCATTTCTACTTTTGAATCCTAAAGTCAAGATATTTGAAGGAGCAAGTTTTGAATCACTTTCCTTCAAACTTGTAAACGAAGGTATATTTAGCTCTCAAAAGGGGCCAGTGACAACTTTGGCCTAGAGCCAACTGACCAGGTTGAGGTTCTGACCTTGCCATTTATGACATGTAGGTCCCCGGACTTCTCAGCCTCTGTGTGTCAGCTTTTACCTGTAGCACGTGTGGGCCTTGTAGAAATAAACTCTGCAGTATGGAGTACCGAAAGCAATCCTGGAAACCCAGGTGGAAGGAGGTGGGAAGTTATCAATGTGTACGGAACTGTATGGAAAGAGGAACCAAGATTCTGCTGCAATTCCCTTTCTCTTGGACTACCGTGGAACCAAATTCCCATTTCCAGTTACTCCTTAGCAAGGTCTGTCCTGCACACTGCTACGTTCCATGAAGCCAGAGACCAGGGCTCCCATAGTGCACTGTACAGAGCACACTCTAATCAACGTGGTCAGTGAACAAATGAATGAATAAATGAGTGAGTAAATATTACTAGGTTTATTCTGCCTGAAGCAACACTATAAAGACGATAAGTCTATTCATTATCTATTGCAGCATAACAAATTTTCCCAAAACACAGTGGCTTAAAACAACAAACATTAGTTATCTCCCAGAGTTTCTGAGGGTCAAGAATCCGAGAGCAGCTTAACTGGGCAGTTCTGGCTCAGGGTGTCTCATGAGACTGCAGTCAAGCTGTTAGATACAGCCATCGTCGTCTTCAGCGGGGGCTGGAGGATCTGCTTCCTGGATGGCTCGGTCATGTGGCTGTTGTCAGGAGAACTCAGTTCCTTGCTGAATGTCAGCAGAAAGACTTGAATTTTCAACCCCTGGGCTTCTTGAGAAGCCTCATGCCAGGGCACCTGGTGTCCCTCCGAGCAAGCAATCCTAGAGCAAGCAAGAAAGCAGCCACAGTGCCTTTCACAGCTTAGTCTTGAAAGTCACCCACCATCACTCCCTCCTGACTCTGTTCTTTAGAAGCAACTCACCAAGTCCAGGCCAGTCCACACTCAAGGGAGAGGAATGCAGCTCCACCTTTGAAGAGAAGAGCAAAGGATTTGTGGCTATATTTTAAATCATCATAATGTCTGTGTTTTCCTCCAGGATCCTCTCAGCTTCCACAGGACACACATCATTGTCAGTCTATATTCAGATCCCCTCAGTCCACTCTCCCATACACCCCTGCACTAAACTAATAGATCTGCTTGGTGATCCCAACATGTGCATGGTGCTTCCCATCTTTTCAGCCTTTCTTATCATTGTTCCTTTGAACAGGAATATTCTACCAACGTTTTGGCATAGTCAGACCCTATTCATCCACCAAACTGAGCTTAAACTTCCCCTTCTCCATGATGCCTTCCCCTGCATCCCCACTGAAATTCTAAAAGCCCTTTGTATCTTCCACAGCAGTAGTCAGGGTTTTTGGTTTTGTTTTTTTTTTTTTTTTTTTTACGTCAAATTATACTGACACCCATGTCTTATCTTTCCCAGTTAAACTGTAAGTTCCTTGAGGGTAAGGCCCAGGCACATTACAATATATTCAAGACTGCTCTTCTGCATAATCAAATCTTTACCGGGAACTAAATCAAGGGTCAGAAAATGTTTTCTGTAAAGGGTAAGATAGCAAATTTTTTAGGCTTTGCAGGCCATCTGGTCTCTGTCTTAACTACGCAACTATGCCACGTAGTATGGAAGTGGCCATAGATAATCTATGAACATACCGCTATGGTTCCAATCAAATCTGGGTGCCAATCAAATCTTATTTACAAAATAAGCAGCAGGATGGATTTGGCCTAGGGTCCATGGTTTGCCAACCATGGAACTAAAATATCTCCTAGGTATTGTCAAGCTCTAGAATTGTAGGATTTAAATATAAGTATTGCTGTATTGCTGTAATTGTAATTGCTGTAATTGCTTTTTTTTTGGAATTTTTTTCTGTTGTGGAATTACGGGTTTTTTCCTACTGTTTCTACAATCTGTATGCATTTCCTTTATAAGAAAAAAAGGTATTTCAAATTTACAAATCTTTCTCTTTCATAGTTTTAAGAATAGTTTTAAGGAAACAGGCTGGATGAAGTATACAAATGTAATTATATGTGAATAATTTTTTTACCATCTTTCTAATATGAAAGTCTCTAATTCTTCCATATTTTCCTATCTTATGTGAAAAGCAATTCATTTTATTCCCAGCTGTAGCAAGACTACAGTTCTGTCATGGATAAACAATAATTTCTATTCAAAACTGAGCTTTAGATTGTTGTTCTAAAAAATGATTTTAATTTCATCTTTGACTCATGCATTTAAATTATTGGCTTCTTTTATAAGAAGAGATATGCATGAACAGTAATAGTTTAAGAATCAGTGACCCACAGTCACATACATGAATACTAATATGATTATTTAAAAAATGAAGTTGAGCTCCATAAGCATATAATACAAAAATAAATAAGTGTCAAGTTTTATTGAAACAGCAAGAGGATGTGTAGAGATATAAGTTTGAAAAGTCAAATTATGGGTTTTCAAGAGGAAATAACATTGCTCAACAAAACCACTCTTTAAAAACTCAACTCACCTTTACAACAGTGGATGTGAGGCTTGGAAACTACCCGGGTGACAAATGAAACTTGCTATTTTTAGGGAAATGTCAGGATGCAAACTATATTCTTGTTTGAACAGAGCTAAAAGAGAGGCCACTATGTGTGTTTGACAGTGACAAATGGCTTCCAAAGAAAATAGGGCAGTGTCTATCTGGTCCTGCCTTCAGGGAACCTGTTTAGCCGGCTGTCAAACCTTTGGTCTCCTTTCCGTCCCAAGTGATCACGGGAAATGATCATGAATTACTTATTGTCTTAAAATTTACATAGACCTCTGCATTTCAACTAGTTCACATCACCTGAAATTCTATATACAAGGAGAGAAGTGGAACATTAATTAATAAATGTTCAAGACATTCAAACGAGTTTTTGACTGTCTTCTCTGTCTTTTCTGACCACAACTCTTCCCTGGTTCCCTGTGGGACTTTGAGGAAAGCATATTTCAGCCTCAATATCTCAAGTTCAAGAGAATAAAATGAATAAAAAAGATACTTATCTCACAAGTGAGAAGATACATACTTCAGTCAATTCTGTGACAGTGAACTGCAAAGGATGGTCCAAATTTGATTGTCATGTTGTTATTTTGTTGAGTTAGAGTGGGAAACTGATGGAAGAATCTAGAAAAGTTTTTTATCAACACAAGGCAAAGATCACCATTTTAATTATGGGATGTTAATTGTAGGCAATAAAGTTTATTAAAATGTTATTTAAGAATATGATTGTCCTGTCAACAAGAGAATGTATAAATAAATTATGGTTCATTCTTACATTATGATACTACCTAGCAATAAAAAAGAATAAACTACTGGCACCCATAAGACATAAGTGAATCTCACAGACACAAAAATGTTGAGCAAAAGAAGACAGACACAAATGAGTACTAACAGTACGATTCCATTTTTATGAAGTTCAAGAACAAGCAAACTAACATATGGTGATGGCAGCCAGAATGGTGGTTAATTCTGGGTGGAGATGGGGTATAGACTGGGAAGGGGCATGAGAAAACCTTATAGATTCTTGATCTCAATGGTAGTTATACAGATCTATACATTTATAAAAATTCATAAACTGTACTTAAGACCATTATACTATATGCACTTTATTGTACTTACGCTAATCTCAATTTTCAAAATCCCTAAAGTGAAAAATTAAGAGATCGTCAGTAACTCTAAAACAATAGTAATCGTAGAAAAGATCTAACAGGAAACCAGCAAATCAATAAGTGGGAAATACAAAGTTGGGAGTATAAATGAAGAACAAAGGAAGAGAGAATGAAAACAGAAGAAAGGTGGAGGAAGAGGAAAAGCAAGAAAGAAAAACACTAACTTTGAATAAAGGACAAAAATGAATTAACTATGTGCTTAACCTCTATAGAATTCTATATGATCTATAATTTCTTCGCACTTGTATTTTCATCTCCTATTTTCTCATCAGGAAGAATAAATTGGCAATAAGAGTTAGAATTTTGAAATAAAAACAAAGAAATGAGGTAGAGGAAAGTAGCCCTATGATCCTATATCGAAACATGTTAGGAAAGTACAAAAGCGAAATCAGTGTGGCAAACGTGCAAGAGTGCACAGGCGAACTAAGTGAAAAATAAGACAACCTGAAACAAGCACCATTTAATTTAATTAGTATAAAAGTGTTATCGAGCACAAGTGAGGATGGGGAAATTGTTCATTAAATGATGTTAATACAATTGTTTAAATCCTGAATATCCATCCCAGTGTAGAACCAGATCCATTCCCCAAGGGAACAAAAAGCCCAAAGGCCTTAGGAGATCTGATTACTAGGAAGGATAAGCATTTGCAGAAAAGCTGAAATAAATGTCAACTCTGAAGACTGAGTTAACCAAGAACATGTTAGAAGAAGTACAACTATTTGTCATGTTGTCAGAAGCTCATAGACATATCCACAAGCCCTCCTCTTCCAGGGGTTCAGAGGCAACCCAAGAGAGATATGCGTATTACTGTCCCTTTTCTATATCGTGGCAATGTCATCTTCTTCTCAATTCCTTTTGATGCAGATGGTGTCCCCTCAGGGTTCTACATACCCATGCACAACAGCATGCTCTCTCGTGCACCTACTTTTCAGCTTTTGATTATAGTATTCTGGTGAGATAAAGATGAGTAGAAGTAGAAGGACTGGCTCATATATAAGACTTCATAACCTTCATGCTAATAATCTATAATGCAATGAAAAAACATGTCCTACAGTAATAACCTAAAACCTAGACAAACATATATGTTCAAATGTTCAATATGTATTGCAAAGTGGTTTATAAAAGTAGTAGGATTTGAAAACCTGTGTGTCTACCTGAAGGGAACTGATGACATAAATTGTAATATGTCCATATGGTGGAGCATTGTACAACCAGTAAACGTTGTGAAATTGAACAATGAACAAAGCACTTGGCAAGGATTATGCCATCTAATTGTCATAAAACTCTATGAGATGTGTGTTATTATCACTCACATTTTACAGAGAAGGAAACTGAGGCTCAGCCAGGATGTTGGCTGGAGGCCTCAGTTCCTTACTAGTTGGACCTCTACATGTGTTGCTAGAATGTCCTTAGGACCTGGTAACCCAGTTCCCCCCCAGAGCAAGTGGTCCAAGAGGAGCGAAGCTGGAGTCACAATGTCTTTTCTGCCCTAACCTCAGAAGTGACACGTCGTCATTTCCACAGGGTCCTATTGGTGACACAGGTCGGCCCTATTCAGTGTGGGAAGAGAGTGTGAACACCAGGAGGCTGGCCACCATAGGGACCTTCAGGAAGGTGAGCTGCCCGCAAGTGAGGCCTTGGGTTTCACTGGCCAACCAAAGACCAAGCCACAGAAGCTGGTGCTGAATACTTTCCGTCACATTTTTTGGTTACTGAATTTTTCCATTCTAGGAGTCATTTTTTCAGAAACTAAGGAACAAATTTTTTCCTTGCTTGACGACATTGAGGACCTGGTGGTGTTGATGGCTAACAAGCATTCATGTACATGTGTAAGGCCTGGAGGCAAGAGGGCCCTCAGATAAAGTCAGCCCCCAAGGAGGACCACCTCTTTGGTCCACGGTCCCCTTTCCTCCTTCAGACTGTCAACTCCTCACCTTTTCCACATATACCTCTCCCATGTAGCATACTTCCATCTGGTAGGCAAATTGTTCATGCCTTCATTCTGCAAACAGCATTGAGTGAGTGTTACCTGCCAAGACTCACTGCCAGGTGCTGGGGACTCAGGACTGAGCATGCTCAGGAGAACGGGCAGGCGACGCACATGGACAGAGCTCCAAAATCTCCTAGCCCCACCAGTATAGATACACACAACCACCACAAATCAAGTTAGAAGACTGCAGTTCAGTTTTCCAACAGTAAGTAATTTCCAGCACCATGACTGCAGACGTGTGCCCTAGGATAAGGTGAGTAATGTTCCAAGTCACTGACGTGAATGAGACCAAGGATTGACAAGGATGCAATCTGGCACATTCTTCAAGTTCCTCTTCCAAAAATCCAGAGATCTCACTTGCACAGAACTCAGGCATCTGAACTGATGGAAAAACAAGGTGGTCTTAGAAAATATCAATGGATCGGCGCCCGCCCGAGTTCCCAAGAGCAACTCTTTTGAGGTCTCCCATAATATAATTTTGGTTGAACAGTAATCTGAAGCCCTATACATTTTGTGACCAAGACCGGAAAAAGGATATGAGGAATGTGGGGAAGATATCTATTTTATTTATATTTCAGGTAGCACATTTCTCCAAGGAGCTCACGGGGCTGTTTGAACACTAGTCAGCATTATATATGGTGCTTCTGTTCACGCCTCTTTGCTTGGATTGTTCAGTTCTGCTTCCGCTGTGGTTTCTTTTCTTCCTTTCTTTCACTTATTGCTACTCACCATTGTAAGGTTGCTCTGCTTTATCCATTTACTTAAATGACTTGAGACTTATGTTTTAGGAATCTAGAAGACCAAGACGACATGCTTAAAAATAGAATTTTGTTTTATTATTGCAACATGATGATTCAAGCTTTTATATATTACAAGGTCAATAAATGCATCAACACACTAAGAAATATTTACAGCACGTCCCGCTTCTGTCAAAGAGCCAGTGAGTGCACAGCCAGCCGCTGGGAGCAAAAATGTCTGAAAAAAGAGGGATAGATGTTCTTCTTCCTGTGAGAGATTAGGATTGAGGTGGTTCTCCCCAGAGTGTGGCATGTGACCCAATGGGGATCAAAATAATAGCCTTAACTAGGCAATTTGGCAGTGGTTAGATGGGAGGATGTAGATTGGATTTGAGGCCACAATGAGGCTTCCTAGGCCCGCCCTGGCGTGGGAACCCCTACGCCTCCTCGGCTTCTCCTCCCAGTCCAGGTGGAGTAGCTGGGTCTCCCTGCACAGGGCTTCAGAAGCGTGAAAGGAGGAAACAGACTTGCCCTGGGTTGCTTATGGCACATTTTACTCACTCATAGCGCGGTAGCGCAAAAGAGAAGGAGGAGGTGAGGCCCGGGTTTTGTGTTTGTTTTGTTTTCTTTTTCCTACTGAAGCCCAGTAACCCCACCCTTGGGCAAAACAGTCCCAAAAGACAGTAGGCCATCACCAACTATATTAGCTCCTTCCTTGGGGGCCCAGCAAGCAAGAGAGAGATTAGAAGTTCCCATCCCAATGTCGTTTCCCCCTGAAAAGTGGAGCTGAAATGTGAGGAGGGAAATACAGCTGACCCTTGAACCACACAGGTTTAAACTGCAGGGGTCCCCTTACAAGCGCACTTTCTTCTACCTCTGCCACCCCTGAGACAGCAAAACCAACCCCTCCTCTTCCTCCCCCTCCTCCTCCTCCTCCTCCTCCTCCTCCACAGCCACCTAGTTAATGATAAAACAACGAGGGGGAAGATCTTTACGATGGTCCACTTCCACTTAATGAATAGCAAATATACTTTCTCTTCCGTATGAGTTTCTTAATAACACTTCCTTCTCTCTAGCTTACCTTATTGTAAGAATACAGTATATAGTACATATAACATACAAAGTATGTGTTAATCAACTGTTTACATTATCAGTAAGGCTTCCAGTCAACAGTTGGATATAAGTATGTAAGTTTTGGGAGAGTCAAAAGTAATAAATAGATATTCAACTGCACAAGGAGTTGGCACCCCTAACCCTCTGTGTTGTCCAAAGTTCAACTGTAAGTCTGCCTGTTTCATGTGTCTTTGTCAGAAGATGCGGGTCAGTGAAGAGATGTTTTTATTTATGCACATAGCTAATATGCCTCATTCCTGAGTGTGCACAGGAAAGGAATTTGGGCAGGAACTTTATCCCAGCCTCCATCCTGCCAGTCACCATTAGTCAGCCACCATGACCTTAGGGGCAGAAACAAGGAAAATCATCAAGACCATGTTGTCCCGGGCCTCCAGGACCACCAAAGAATAACCTTATGATTTTTACCTCTTCCAAAAAATAGCCCCCAACTTCTCCCTTCACTCCATTCCCTGCCTCCCCTTCCACACCCAGCCCTGAGGCAGCGTTCTCCATGTAGCCTCCAACTGAGGTCAAATGTCAATCCAACATCCTTGACTTCTGCTGACTTGGTTCGTACAGAAGGAAAAATGGTAACAGGAGTTTTGTGGCTGGTACTTTCCGGTGTTATAAATTTAGCACTTATGTGCTTAGGTCCTTTAGGCCTAGTCAGTTGCCTTTCAGGCCCAAGGTGTGAGTTGCATCCCTGCATACATGTCCCAAAGGCAATAAAGATCCTTGCCTAATTTTCTAAATCAACCGATTGCTGGAGACCAGTATTGCTCGAGCAGCTTCCTACTGCATGTACCTCTTTGGATCTGTTCTGGGCATGTTCATAGGTGTGGCTGCAAGTCTTAGGTTGTGTCAGTGAATGAATGTGACTGTCTCCTTTGGAAGCATGGCTCCAACCAAGCTCAGGACAAGAACACCAGCTAGGATGAACAGACAAGCTCTGCTGACCTGTTGTCATGACAGCCACTACTCAGCTCACTCTTTCCCTGCCCTTCTGACAAGTCCAAATACTTTCTTTGTTGCCTTGGCTGAGCTATCAGTCCTTACATGTGGCTGCTACAGAGAGCTGCGGAGTCCTGAGAAGAGAATAGGACTTAACTTCAGAAGTCATGATCCAAATTCTAGTTCTGCACTTAATTTAGGAATGTCACCTTAGGAAAACCATTCTTAGTCTCATATTCATGACCTACAGATGAGGATAAGTGAGAATCTTTTCTAAAAATCATATATGTGATTCTGGCTATGGTGGACTAGCTTAGAATAAGCCAAACTTCCTATGCAGAACAACTAGAAAAGTTGGGAAAATATGAAAGATATTTGTTTGGAGATATCAGAGAGATGTGAAGGCAGCAAGAACTAGAAGGGCCATGATCCAAGACAGAAGAAAAACGGGTCCAGCCTTTCACTTTGAGAGATTTGTGGATTCCAATGCAGCAAGCAGCCTAGGGGCCTAGGAAGTGAGTGGCAAAAAGAAAAAAAAAAACCAGAAAGTAACAGTCAAAAGTCTGAGATATGCTAGGCAGAGCTTTAAGCAGTCTCACAAAGCTGGGTGGAGGAAACAAAAATTAGAACTCTAAGGCTACCAAAGAGGAGAAGCCCTGGAAAACACTACAGGCTTTGGGTTGGGACCCTTGTAGGAATGACCCCTGGGAATAAAGACAGACTAGAATTAGACAAGCCATGGCAAACCCTGGCTCAACACCTGGCTGGACTAAGATGATCTTGCCTTCCCTGGCAGCCTGCCTGCAGCAAAAGTAAAGCCTATTTAGAGCAAGATAAGACTGCCGAAAGCCTCCAATTATCTCTAAAATTTATCATACATAATGTCCAGCATTTAATAAAAAGTACCAGGCATGCCAGGAGACAAGAAAAAATAATAATATACAAGCTTAAAAACAGTCCGACAGGAAACCCAGGTAACAGAGCTGTCAGAAAAGGACTTTAAAATAACTGTGATAAAGGCATACTGGAAAACAGAAGAGGGAGAATTTCTGCCGATGATTAAAACCAGTTTTGAAAAAGCATTAAATGCAAGTTCTGTACTAAACAATAGAGAAACTAAAAGTGAAAGCTAAATAGATGGGTCCAAAAGCAGGTGGGAATGGGTGGACTGGACAAAAGATCAGTAGAAATTAACCAAACTCAAGCCAAAAAGCTTCTGCATAGCAAAGGAGACAATTCTAAAGGGAAGACACAACCCACAGAATGGGAGAAAATATTTGCAAACTACCCGTTTGACAAGGGATTAATAACTGGAATATATAAGGAGCTCCAGCAACTCCATAGGAAAAAATCAAATCACCCAATTAAAAAATGGGCAAAGGATCTGAATAGATATTTCTCAAAAGATGACATACAAATGGCCAACAGGCACATGAAAAAATGCTCAACATCATTAGTCATCAGAGAAATGCAAATCAAAACTACAGTAAGATATCATCTCACTCCAGTTAAAATGGCTTTTATCAAAAAGAGGCAATAATGAATGCTGGCAAGTATGTGGAGAAAGGGGGAACTCTTGTACACTGTTGGTGAGAATGTAAATTAGTGCAACCACTATGGAAAACAGTATGGAGGTTCCTCAAAAACCTGAAAATAAAACTACTGTATGACCCGGCAATCCCACTGCTGGGTATATATCCAAAGAGGGGAATTCAGTAGATCAAAAAGGTATCTGCACTCCCATGTTTATTGCAGCACTATTCACAGTAGCCAAGATACAGAATCAACCCAAGTGTCTATCAGCAGATGAATGGATAAAGAAATTGTGGTATATATGCACAATGGAATATTATATAGCTATAAAAAAGAATGAGATCCTGCCATTTGCAACGACATGGCTGGAACTGGAGAACATTATGTGAAGTGAAATAAGCCAAGCACAGCAAATCTTGCATGTTCCCACTCATATGTGGAAGTAAGTATTAAAACAGTTGATCTCATGAAGACAGAGAGTAGAATGACAGGAAGGGTAGCAGGGAGGGGGAATAAAGTGGGAATGGTTAATGAGTGCAACAATATATAGTTAGGTAGTTAGACAGAATGAACAACATTTGATAGCACAACAAAGCAACTATAATCAACAACAAGTTAGGGTATACTTTAAAATAACTAAAAGGATGTAATTGGAATGTTCCTAAAATAAAGAAATGTTAAATACCTGAAGTGATGGATATAGTTCTATTACCCTGATTTGATTAATTCACATTGTATGCCTGTATCAAAATCTCACATGTATCCTATAAAGATATACAACCATTATGTAGCCCTAATAATTAAAAAGAAAAAGAAATCAACCAAACTAAAACATAGAAAGAAAAAAGATGGAAAATACAGAAAAGAACATAAGAGAAATATGACACACTGAGAAAAAGTGTAACGCATAGTATAAGTGGAATCTCAAAAGTAAAGGACAGAAAGAATAAGACAGAAGCAATATTTAAAGAAATAATGGCCAAAAACATTCCAAAAGTGATGTAAGACGTCACGTCTTACATTTAGGAAGAACTATGGTCCCCAAGTAGAAAAACATACAAACAAAACCATATCTAGGCCCATTACAGTGCTATTAAATAGAGCAAACAGGAAAAAAAAAAAAAAGTAAGAATATGGAAGATTTAAATGAGACAATAAATAATCTTGAATTATTTGATATATATAGAATATTATGGTATATACAGTCTTTTGGAGCCCATGTAGAAAATTACAAAAGTAAAGATACAAATAAACATGCATGTGGGGTCATAAAGCAAGCCTTAATGAATTTTAGAAGTTTTAAGTCAGAGGGGGCATGTCTTCTGGTCACAGAATAATTAAACCAGAAATAAATATAAAAAAGATAATTAACAAAATCCCCTAGTATTTGCTAATTAAGTAATACACTCTAAATTCCCTATAGGCTAAAGATAAAATCACAACAGAAATTATAAATTATATAGAATTGAATAGTAATAAAAATATGGCATATCAAAACTTGTGGGATACAGTAAAAGCTATACTCAGAGGGATATTTATGGCTTTAAATGATATTTTAGAAAAGAAGAAATGTAAAATTAATGAGCAAGAAGCTAGGAAAAGAATAAATTAAACGCAAAAAAACAACAAAGATAGGAATAGTAAAGATGATAACAGAAATCGGTGAAAGAGAAAACTAACAAGTGACAGAAAAAAATCCAGAAAGCCAAAAGTTGGTTCTAAAAAAGAAAGAAGGACACAAATTACTAATATCAGGAAAGAAAAAGCGAATATCTCTACAGATTTTAGGACATTAAAAAGATAATGAGAGAACATTATAAACAACTAATTTAAAAGCAACATGCCAAAATCAGACAAGAGAAAAATAAAAATCTGATTAGTTTTGTAACACTTAAAGAAATTATTAAATAAATTGAATATGTAAGAACAAAACTCCCTCAAGGAAAGTGCAGACCTAGGTGGCTTCACTGGTGAAATATGACAAATACTGAAGAAAGACATAGCACCAATCTTACATAAATTCTTCTGTTTACAGAAAAAGAGAAACGATCTCTAAATCATTTGATGAGGCCAGCATAACCTTGATACCAAAGTCTGAAAAAGCCACTACAAAAAGGAAATATGGGGCCAATGTCACCTATAAGTGTAAAATTTTTAACAAAATATTAGAAAACCAAATTGTTATACATAAAGAGAATAATGTATCATTACCAGCTTGAGTTTATTTCAGAAATGCAAAGTTTATTAACATTCATAAATTAATAAATATAATTTATCAAATTGTTAGAAGAGAAAAGTCGTATTAATTGACTATTATGTGATACGTAATGTAACTATATAAGACAGGCAGAAAAAGCATTTGAAAAAATTCAATACCCTCATGATAGAAAACAAACATCATTAGCAAATTAGAAATATAAAGAAACTTTCTTAATATTATTTTTAATAGAGTATATATGAAAATCTAGAACAAACATAATACATAATGGTGCGATATTGAAAGTTTTCACCTGCAATCAGGATTGACACAAGATGCCCACTATTAAATACTATTCTAGAATGCAATAAAACAAAGGAAGAAATGTAAAGAATACAGATTGAAAAGAAAAAGACATTCACAGACTACATGAAAGCATGCATATAAAATACACAAAAATCTACTTATAAACCATTAAAATCAGTAAGTGAATTTTAGCTAGGTCAATGAATATAAGGTCAATATACAGTAGTAAGTTTCTAGAAAAAGAAATTTTAAACAGATACAGTTTGTTTAAAGAGCATCAAATTCTTAGAAATACGCCCAACGAAAATGTAAAAGATCTCTACACATAAAACTACAGAACATTATTGAAATAAATTAAAGAAAACCTAAATACAGTAACGTGCTCCGTGATGATGTTTCAGTCAACGATGTACTGCATATACGACTGCGGTCCCACAAGATTATAACAGAGCTAAAAATTCCTATTGCCTAGTGATGTCCTAGCCATCTTAACATTGTAGCACAATTTATTATTCACATGTTCATGGTGCTGTTGGTGTAAACAAACCTGCTGTGCTGCCAGTCATATAAAAGTATAGCACAAACAATTATGTACAATACATAATTCTTGATAATGATAAATGACTGTTACTGGTTTATGTATTTACTATATTGTACTTTTTATAATTATTTTAGAGTATATTCTTTCTACTTATACAAAAATTTAACTGTAAAACAGCCTCAGGCAGGTCCTTTAGGAG
>RJWJ010003982.1:0-80563 GCA_004363605.1 Indri indri
GCATAGGCGGTTCATTGGCAGAGCATCTTTACGCTAGTGGCTAGTGTAACATTCCCATTAGCCTAGCTTTGATGCAAAGTTAGGTGAGTGTTAACCTTTAATAATCCTTTTTGAAATTTCTCCTGCCTCCTATCTAAACTTTTTGTATGAGTTTGTTTTTATGTTCTGTTTGTTTAAATTAAAAGAAAGAGCACTATAGTATTACAACACAGGGGTATTATTATTATTACAGTATTATACTATATTAGTATTATCACATATGAGCCATTACAGTATTGTTATTATTATTATTATTACCATATATGCACTGTTATGTTCATCAGGGATCCGAGTTACATACAAATCCAACCTAAAGACTTCTCAGGAACATATCTTGTCCATAACCCAGGGACTGCCTGTATTTATATTCTTTGATCTAGGTAGAGTCCCCTTCTAAGAATCTATGAAAATTACCTTATTTGTGCATGATAAAATGAGTGCACAGAGAAAAGTTGGAAGGAAATATGGCCAAATATTAATCGCGGTCCTCTGACTGATAAGAGTATGAGTTTTTGTGGGGGGAGGGTTTTTTCCCCTGTTTTTATAGTTTTCTTTATGTTTTATAAGCAGCATATATTACTTTGATACGCAGGAAAAAATAGGGTGATTAACAGGAAAACACAAAGTTTTTGTCTCTCTGACAATAAAAAGAAGAATGTAAGAACACATTGCCCATCCTCTAATTTACATAATTTATTTTTCTGATTTCTAGTTTTTACAGATTGTCACTGCCAAATTACCTTCAAGAATGTGATTAATTGCAAATTTTGCTTGCCCTTTAGAACTTAGAGGTAAGAAGTTTTTTCAGTTGCTTTCTAGTTTTACAAGATCTAAACCTATCACATGCAGAAAATCACTAAAGCAAAAGTCGCTAAGCAAAGCAATGTGTGTGCGGAGTTCCTTGGTAATGGACTATTCAGCAGCTCGGCTCAGATCCAGAGTCAAGCAGACCAGGGATTGAATCCCACCTATCTGCAAGGTATGTGATCTTGGTTGGGCAAGTTATTCAACCTCTCTGAGCCCCAAGTTCTCATATTTAAAAATATGAATAATACTAATTCCCACCATGTCTTGTTTTTGTTGTAGTTGTAAGAATTAAAATGAAAATTGCTTACACAGTGCCTTAATGACATTTTCATAAAATGCCATTATTATATTTATGTGCCACCACCTAAGAACACCCAGGGAGTGCTGAGAGGCCTTGTAAACTCCCTGAGGTCTGGCTAATGACTTTCCAGTGCACCCAGCACAGTGCTTTGCTCATAGTAGGAAGCTTACAAATTTGCATTGAACAGAAGATAATTGATCTCGTAGAGTAAGAAATACTCTTGGATTCAAAACCAGGCTTTTTGTCTTTGATGAAAGAGCCCTTATTTTCAGCAACTCAACACGTGGCCTTCCCTGGAGAAGGAAGTGGAGCGGAAGTGGAGCTGGAGAACCCCATTGACATCTAGGCCGCAAGGTGCTCTGATAACACACCCAGGTGAGAATGACTGGACTGCAGTGACAACACAAAAAGGTCAAATAATTTGCCCAAGTTTACTAGCATGAAAGGTGGGACTGGAATATGTCTTTGGATTTCAAGTCTAATCAGTTGGTTGATGATCACAGCAGTACAGCATTCAACCTTACACAAACTCTATGGCTAACTCTGCCCCAAAGGTTGACTCTAGCACGATTTTGGACAAACTTCCCACTTCTGTTGTAGCATTCTTATAACAGTAAGATGGTCTTGAGCAGACGTTACTGAAATAGGACAAGAAACTGGATTTGAACACCTCCTAAGAATAGTCTTCTTATCCATCAGTAGTAGAAGAGAATTGGTTCTGGCACCTTGCCAGCCTGGCACATGGCCCTGAGGACATACCTGTTGGACAGGCCCCACAGTAGAAAGAGCCCTGCGTGTTGAAACACTGTACAAGTGCGGAACAGGGCGCGGGCTGGAGGCTGCACTCATCCCTATCCAGCGTGCAGGCAGAGCTGTTCGGCGGGGACGTCCACCCGGCATCGCAGATGCAGCTGTACTTGGGCTGGCAGGATGACAACAGAGTGAATAAAGACAATCATGAAAATGAGCAAGAAAAGCCTTTGAAAATCTCACAAAACCCCACACTGCTTATCCTCTAACGTTTATTTCCATAAGGCCAATTGAATGGCTTCTCTTCTCCTTCCCATATGATTAAGCATTTAGACCAGACCATGCAAAAAAGGAAACGTCTTTATTTCAGAGAAAGAGAAACCTATAATTTATCCCAAAGATGCCAGGGAAAGAGCAACAACAATCCAGAACTGTAAGTCAATATAATTAAAGTCAATCAACTCAGCCTATGCTTTTTAGGGGGAAAAACACCCATGTAGGCACAGACCTTGGAAAATCAATTCTGTTTGGTTCCTTTTTGAAAGTCTCTCTCCCTCCTACCTGCCTCCCACCCCCATTATTGGAAAGGAGCCATTTTCCATCACATGGGTAGAAAAAAACAGAAATAAAAATAAGCAACTGAAGCTCTCACGAAGAGCCAAACCGGTCAAGAGTGGGAGACCTTGAGAGTCTGGAGTCAAGGTCATCAGGACCCAGGCAGGGGTGGGGAACCTGTGGCCTTCTATGTCCTTAAGTGCAGCCTTTTGATTGAATCCAAATTTTACTGAACAAATCCTTTTATTAAAAAGGGTTCAGCAAGAAAAATTAAGCTTTTCTTGCCTCCTTTGGTGGTTAAAAAAGAACAATCTTGAAATCAGAAGGCCGCAGGCTCCCTACCACGCAGGGCCCTCAGGGAAGTGGGTTCACAGAGTGTGCGGCCTCGCAGGGGCTCGGGGCCAGAAGAACCAGACTCCTTAAAACCGCATGCTGCCAACAAGACTGGGCCTCTTGTGTCTCCGTGTCTTGTCATTGTTAAAATTCACAAGGCCAAGAGAAGGTCATATGTCAGAGAGATTCATGACAGACTAATAGAAATGTTAGTATTTTATATAACGAAATCTTAACCTCTGGGTCCTGTTTTCTGCATAGCTCATCTCCCCTCCTCGTCTGTGCCCTGCTTATGGGCAGGAAGTGGTTTCACCTCTGCTGCTCCAGGCAGTGACCGTATACAGCTGGCACAGAATGAGCAACTAGTAACTGTGACTCCCCAAAAGGGGTCATGTTTGGGGAAGGGACCCACCTCTCCAACTTGCTCTCGGACTAAATCCTCGCAGATGCCGTGGACACAGAGCTCTTGAGAGCCCCCTTCGCAGTCATTGTATGTGGAGGCACACTGGGGTCCATATGTGTCAGGCGAGCAGTGACAACTGTTGGTTACACAAGGGCACAATGTCAGGACTTATTTTAGGGTCAGTGCCTGAATCTTAGCATCAATAAGAACAATAATTCAAATTGCAGATCACCGATGTTAATGTGGAATCACAAACCAGCAATGCAGATTTACTGGCTAGAGTCTTAGAAGAAAATTATTCTACTTTGCTCTAAGCAGTGGATTGAATAAATATGTTATCTCGATAAATACAGTGTTAGGAAATCATAACGTATTATCTGACAGGCCTGGCCCTGTAAATTCTTCTGATATCACGTTATCAAACAGCATTTGCAAAGGTCAGAAGTCTATAAACCAAAGGTTACAGAGTTAGCTCAAGAAGGTAAAGGGAGAGTTCAGCCAGTCTGTTCACTGTTTGTCAGCTAGACCTACCAATAAGCACAGGTGACCTTGAGTAAACCTGTAACTCCCAAATGCTCTCTAGGATTCTATAATCGCACATGCAATGTGATGTCCCCATCTCACAGTCTATGATAATTATTTTTACATTACAAAGGGCAATATGTCTTCTATTTCGAAGAGATGTAATAACGTACTGACATTTCTTTCACAGTTACATTTTAATTCACAGTAAATTGTGATAACTATCTAAGCTAGCAGTGGGTGCTCATTACCAGAAAATTTCAGTCCAATAATAATCAAATAAGCAAAGTTGCCTTAAACTACCATAATTCTTAAAGTTGCTAAGTTAGCTTTATAATGGGAATTTGTAAGATACGAATATGTGAGTTGGGGGAAGAGGGAGGAATCGAGCAGTCACAGAAGCCTAAGCTTATTCGCATACGTCTGGGTACATCTATGGAGAGCCAGGCCCAGAGGTCACCGCTTGCTGGACTTGAGCGGCACTGGCAGAAAAAGCCCTAATGGAGAGAAATGGCCATCAGTGCCAGGGGTTAGAGGCAAGGAACAGGGAGCAGCTGCATGGCCTGGAACCATGAACTCATTTCTGAGAGTTCTGGGAAAAGGGCCATTCTAAGAAGCAAAGAAGCTCTTTTAACACTACACATTGAGCTATGAGCAGTCCAGCTAATGTCCATAAATGACAACATGTGAATGACAGTGTGGGAAATTAGAGTTTGGCTATTTGAGAAGCACCAAAAGCCACAACACTCTGGGCACAGGAGTTTGCATGCCCACAGTGGGCCCCAGAAACAACTGCTGGGATGGCACGTTTTGGTGGTTTCTGAGGAAGAGGAGATCAATGACTGTGGGCAGAGGTGGAGAGTAGGAATGTGGTGGACACCATCCAAGCACTCACATGCAGGGTGGCCAGACTTAGCAAATGAGAATACAGGATGTGCAGTTAAATTGGAGTTTCAGATAAATACATTTTTTGGTATAAGTATGCCCCATGCAATTTGCAACATCACTATATATTTATGTAAAAGCTGTTTCATTAACAACTATATTTCTGAGCACTCCAAGATTGCCTTTCTCATTAAGATAAGGTCACAGATGAATAATAATAAGTGATTAACCCTAAGGAGAAATTCAATTTTTCATTCCCTACCCATTGCTAATTATCATCCCCTCATCTCTCTCCATTTTCCTTCTCATATTTTTTTCCTTTCCTCTGCTCTCTCCCATCCTTACAAAGAATGTTCTTACAGAGAATTTAATTAGACTCTTGAGGATTATAGGACTTCAGACTATTTCATATACATATTTGAGCAATTCGATCCAAGAGGCTTCACTGCTATAAGTTTATTTCACCATCCCCCCACACACCTGCCAAAATTTTTTTTTTAATATTTAAACCAACTGTTACTAGCTGTTTAAGTCTGTTTTCTGTGTATGAGAGATCTAAGTGTTTGCGACCCCGTGGGACAGGACTTCCCAGGTTTAAATCCTGATTCTTCTTCTTAACTGTTCACTGCAGACAATGTACTAACTCCCTCTGCCTCAGTGTCTTACAAAATAATGCTGGCAATCTATGAGCACTATTTCATACTGCAGTCTAAATGCATTCCCCTGTAGGAGGTGCTCTGAAATTTGTGTTTACCTTATCACTAAGTGCTTAACTATTAGAAAATGACTTAAGATTTGAGAGGAGATTCTGGTTCATAGACTTGCGATTAAACCTCTTCTCTTTCTCTCTTTTCGTTCTCCCTTGCTATTGTCACTTGGAGATGAGTAGAAGTTAATCCTACACTCTTCTCCAAACAGCTAAAGCATACTTCTTTCATTCAAGCTTAGATAATGTGAGAAGAAAGAGAAAGGGAAGAAGGAAGCCAAGTAAACTACAGGATTCCTTGCTGCGATCCTCAAGGACAAGTATTATTAATCCCATTTTACAAACTCATATTGCCCATAGCCATAGAAATATTAAATTGGCAGAAGATAATGAATAGAAATTTAGGTCTGTTTGACTCCTGCACTGTGGTTTCTCCATGTTAAATTTCTATGTTCTGAAAGGTAGAGTTAGTAGGAAGACTCTGCATTTTTATGTCTTTTTCATATAACACTGTTTACATGCAAAATTAATTCTCAAGATGTCTTGATATGGCAAAAAAAGTAATTATATACCGCCCTAAGTGAAAATAAAAGCCACATGTGATATTTTGAAAACTAACTTACCACCATTCCTGCTTTAGTTATTAGTTACTGATTTAGCAGAAGTCATTTTTGTAGTGACCTTCTATTGCTGATTTGGTTCCAGCAGAACAGAGCTAAGCTTTTCTTTGAAAACACTGCAAGTGCATTTGGCAATTGAGAAGAGGTCAAATATAGTCATAGTTTAACTTGTGTTAGAGTCCATGGTTAGAGTCCATTCCACTGACTAACTGAAAGAGGTGATGAGTTTAATACCTAACTACCACCTGAGCTAAAACCAGATTATCCTCATTGTTTAAGCTCTACATGTTATAAAATCCAACAGGGACATGAATGGAAATAAATAAAATAAAAGATGCTAATCATCGTCATGCTCCTGGAGAAACAAACAAGCTCATCTTTTTTTCTATTATAAAAAGCCTTCTAGACCTGAGCCCTAAGTATCGAACCTGCACTATCCATACATGGCAAGTTTGGATCCCAAGGGCTGTCTTAAATCCCAAGTAAGCAGGGGAACAATAAGAATCAGTTCTTCAGAAGAAAAAGGCAGTAACAGCATTCAGAAGTGGCAAAATATCATTCTGTTAGCTGTGAAAATCACTTGGGGACAAGATCTCAAGCTATAAGAATTGGTGGAACAGACAATGTTTTTTCTTTCTCTACAATCATTATTCTAAAAAAGAATTTTTACCACAAATTTTCCTGTGAAACAGGGCCTCCAATTAATTACTGTTTGTATCTTTTCAACGGTCTTTATAATTATGGATTATTAATCCTGTTAAACAAAGACTCATTCCCCCCCCCCCCCCCCCAGGTAAATGGGCTTGAAGAGTTAAGGAAACTGAAGGAGGCCCTAAGTCCAAAGCAAACTTTGCCCACTCTGGCCGCATTTTCACAGGTCCAGATTATTCAGTGGCTCAAGTTTTCCTCTAGCAAAGTGTAGGTTGAAGTTTCCCAAAAGGGTTTCTAGCTTCAGTGAAGACACTGATTAACAAGGATTTAACCTCACATAATTAATAGAAATCAGGAAAGTACCTAAATGTCCACTGTTTCATTACACACAGATTCCAGAAAGCAAGAACTTAATCTTATGCTGCTCATGTACATCTTTTCATTTCCTTTTATTCCTTCTAAGTCTCCATCATCTGCCTGAATTAGGGTATTTAAGGTATAGGTAACAGGGATATAAAGCTAACTTAGCAACTCTAAAAATTTAAACAACATTGCTTATTTGATTATTATTGGACTTAAATTTTCTAGTAAGAACATACCCACTGCTAGCTTAGGTATTACGTAATAATTATTACATGTTGTTGTGAATTAAAATGAGATTATGGAAAAAAATGTGACAACTGGAATTTATGAGGCTTCATAAACTAATTCCATATGGGGAGGAACAGACCTGATTTAAACGCCCTTCTCTCTAATGTCCTCCTGTAAATCTATAAAAGGCAGAGACTAGAAATCAGGATCGTTTCCACAGTTGTCTGCACAGGGTGCTTTCTTTTACAAGAGGGTGCAAGAGAGAATTCGATAATGATCTTACAAAGTTGAATCTGCCATTTACAAATGCAGCTTTCAACAAATAAATGGTTCTCTCTCTCACTCTCATATGTGTGTATCTGAACAAAGAACTCTAACATCTGACATGCTGCAACTAGGTGTGAATGTTAAAGTTTGTTTGTTTTTTTTTCTTGTCCATTTTGCAGGAAAAAAATATAAGATGATGAAAACAACAGCAGCAGCTTTGGCTTGGTCTGCGGATCTCAGCCCACTTGCAGATATTTGTCATTCTGTTAGCCCACGAGACTCTGGAAGACAGGGGTGATAAATGAAGCCCAGGAGTGAAATCCAATCTCCAGGACATTCCTAGATGTCAGGAAGGTCGGAAAGTATTAAGTGCTGGGAGTCGGGACATTTGCCACCGTCATCCCCAAATAGCAACTGTTCCTGATAAATGCCCATAGGCAGAAATCGAGATACAGTGTGTTCGAGGAAATGAAAGTCCTGCATTCTGGATCTAGCCCAAGCCCTAGTGTTTATTACAGCTCATTAAAATGAGAAATGAAGCCCTGAAAGCAAAATGCTCTTCAATAACATAATACTAAATTTAAGTCAGAAGTGGTTAATTTTGGTTTTTTATAATGATTGAACTCATAGACATATCTACCAGAACTTTAAATGATTTGCATTTATAACCTGGAATGAGCAAAAGTTTCAAAGATCAGATCAAAAGGACAAAAGGACCAATTTAATGAAAAAGGAAGGATTGTGACTACTTTTTTAGAAAATAGTATAACAGTGACGGAGATAAAACCAAAATTACTGCACTCATTTTTGCTGGAAAGACCAGAATGGATATTGTTAAGAGGGAATTGAAGAACGAGATAGCAGAGACTCTAATAAGAGAGCAAATAATTGCTCTTTAATCCAATGAGATTATACCCTGGAGTATTGAAAGAATTTGTTCATGTCATAATAGAACCAATTTCTTAACCTTTAAAAATCACAGAATACAAGAGACCAGCCAATATATGGGGAAAGACAATGTCTAATTTAAAAGGTGATTTTAGGGAACTACACAAAAGTAAGTTTGACATTGATCTGCCATAAATTTTTGGACTTGATTATTAAAAGATAATATGTGGACCAGCACAGCTTCATTACAATATTCCTAGGGTACAGTGGAACACAGAGGCCCTGTGATGCCTAACTCAGCTTAGTAGGGGAGGGGAAGGTTTCATGGAAGAGGCAATGGCCTGAGCTGAGCAGCAGAATGCTGTGGATGAGCCACTTGACAAAATACATCAGAAGGGAAGACAGAGTCGTATGATGATTGTGGTCAGGGGCCTTGTGGCTAATCGAAGAAAAGCAATGAGTGTTACTCCATTCATTGAACCTCAGTTCGATCTTTGATCTTGTTATGGTCAACATTTTGACATAGCATTGAATGAAGCTATTCTTACTCAAACTATGAGCTTGCTAATATATGGAACGAGCACAGCAGTGGTACACTGGTGTAGTGGGGTATCCCTTTTCTACTTAAAACCCTTCAGTGGAGCCCCTTCAATGCTCTGGCTCTTACCAATGCTTCACCTCATCTCACACCATGTCATCCTCACTCTCTGTGCCAATCACTGTGGCCTTCTTCCTGTTCCTCGGGGATGCTAGAGAAAGGATTTCTTGTCTACGGCCATACCACCCGAACATGCCTGATCTTGTCTGATCTCAGACGCTAAGCAGGCTTGGCCCTGGTTAGTATTTGGATGGGAGACAGGATTTCTTTTTAAGGTGAGAGCAGAAGACTCGAGGTTTTCTTCATCTAAGTAAAAATAGCTATATATATTAAATAAAGTCACATGTTTCCCTGTGGGGTACCTAATTTTGCTGGTAAATACAGATAATTCATTTTGGATGCTCTTAACTCTGGGATGTTTTAGTCCTTCAAAAATGCACTTGATATTTACCAAAAAAAAAAAAAAGTCGTTACCTGTAACTCCCCAATGTATTTATACACGTGGCTCCATTCTGGCAGCTAAAGGGTGTTCCTGAGTAAATCTCACATTCATTAACATCATCTGAGCAGAGAGGACCCTGTGGTCACATAAAGAAAAAAGTCAGGTGCCAAAGGTCATAGAGGTATCTGGGGGCTAATATTCATTTGATATGTTTAAGGATTTACACATGGATGGTAAATAAGTCCTAAATACAATAATACTAATATTAATCTCCATTAATCCTTCCTCTGGTACTCAGATTTAACCAAATAGAATTAAAGAGCTCTTCATAAAATATAGCAGTCACATAAGGAGAATCCTTATCCAAACTGAGACATGTCTGGGAATACCTACTTAACAATTGTTTAAATGTGCATGTTGAGAAAATTTTCACCATTACTAGAAAAAGGCAAGAAAATTTACAGCAGTATGTCGAGATATGTTCAGTACTTTCCAACGCTGAATAATTTAATTTAATACTAACAGAAATATCGTGTCATTCCATGTTGTTATCCAGTCAAGTGAACCTCTCCTTAAGATGGCTCGGCATTCAGTGGGTTATATAATCACACTCACCATTGTTTGGATTTGGGCATACATAGTATAATTCATTCTGATTTGAGAGGCCACAGAATCCTAGAAACTTTGGATGGAGAATTAAATATGCCTTTTTGATTCCAAGAAAACCCAAGATGCTGACTAACCATCACTCTTAACCAAAAACAAGGTGACTCACCTTCCACTGTGAGGGACAGATACAAAAAAAGGAGTCGTGCAGATTGAGGCAGGTTCCACCGTTTTGGCAGGGGTTGCTGCTGCAAGCTTTTTCGTCAACTGTCTGAAACAAAGACAGGACAGTCAGCAGCAATAAAAGGCATGTTCCGGTGCAGGTGCATACGTAGGATTACATTTTACTCCTGGTCCAGGAGGTCCTCCCCCAGACTTTAAACCAATAACTTACCTTCTTCTTCAAATCAACTCTCTTGTGCCAAAACAAGAAGTGTTTCCTATTATCAGTCCTATTGATATTCCTTAACTCTTTACATGCTTTTAACCACGGGTAGAATGAAATACGAGGGGAGAAGACACTCACTTTACTCTTGGGGAAAGTATTCTTTACCTGAGAAATATACCTCGGTGGACAAGAGCAAAGGTTTCAGGTGCGGAAATAATAAAGGAGGTTCCCATTGCACTAAGAAAATAAAAATGGAAATTCCGGTTCTTTCAGCTGTTATTCTTATCTTTGGTACCTCCAGGTAAGCCTTTGAAATATGATCATCTTCGGCTGCCCCTCCTCTCCTGAGTCGAGATAACCGAACTCTTTTCACTCCAAGTCCCTCTGTTTGAAATGGGGCCAACTAAGATACACTCTTCACCCTGTGCTCACCTGACTGCTTCCAGATCCGAGTCACAAACAGACCTACTTTTGTCTGCACAACCTGGGGAGTCTTACCCTAGTCAGCTACCAGTTCCACTCTTAAAAGATTTTTAATGCCTTTGGGGGCAGAGAAAACTTCTTTAGAGGGGTCAAGTGATTATACAATGAAAGTTATTTTATTAATTTCACCGATAGTCTAATCCTCTCTTTTAAAAAGGTGAAATAGGGGAAAACTATTCATTACATTGTAACTATTCATTATACACGCATGCACACTCACACACACACACACACACACACACACACACAGTGACTCAGAAAAAAATCAAGTCTGTTTCCTTCATTTTACAAATGAAATTGAGAGTCAGAGTCAACTGACTCGGTACCATTTATTGCAAAGCTCATTCCTTCTCTACCTTTGTCCTAAATCAGGAAACTGTGCATGCAGGGGTCTCTTTATGGATCCTGTTTTATTCCTTTTTTCTGTTTGTCTCTCTTTGTACCAGTACCACAATTAGCTCTGCCCATCAAAGGACCCTATTAAGAACATTAACCATAAACTCATTAGAGGTTTTTCTGGTGTACAAAAGCAACATTGTCTGAAGGATTAAAAACTCAAAAGCCTGTGGGGGCCCACAGGAAATGAAATCAGTTAGCAGTCAGGAGGAAGACAACAGGGAGTGGCAAGGACTGTGGTGGCCAGAGAGCACTGGCCCTATCCAAAGGCACAGAGGCATTCACACTGGACAATCATTAAGCACTCTTCCTGAGGGATGGGGTAGGGAGGACAGTCTGAGCTCACTTTGACCATGGCCTCCGGTTCTTGACCTTTGGTAAGAATAATGAGCCCTCCAAGAGACTGCAGACTCCAGTGCTGTCTTGTTCCACAGCACTTGTTTACCAAACTTAAAATACCAAAAACAGAGGCCAGTGCTTGAAAAATAATCAAAACAGATCAAGAATACTAGAGCAGGGATTCTGACCCTGGAATCTCCCCACTCTTATGCAAAATTTTAAATATGGGTAGATTCTGTGCATTTCTCTGTGTAGAAGGTTATGGCTTCCATGAAAGTCTTAAAAAAGGTCAGCTGCCTACAAAGGGGGTAAGAAGCCTAAGTTTACATAGATAGAACCGTTTACACACATCGTAAAGTTATACAACATTTGCTCTAAGAAATTGTCCGTGTTTAATTACCAGCAAATGTAGTTTTAAGGAAATTGGAATATTTTCTGATTCACCCCAGACTTCTGGGCTTAATGATGACAGGGTTAAGGGGTGCCTGTGCGGGGGGCACATGTGGGCTGCAAATTCAGGGTCAGAGACCTCACACACTCAGCGACCTTGGGCTGGTCACTCATCTCCCTTAGACTCAGCCTCCTCATCTGCATCCTGAGAAGCCTAAGCTGGGATAAGAATTAAATGATGAGAAAAAGCAAGCTCTTGATATTAATCAACCGCCCACCCTTAAAATGAAGATGCCACCTCTGTCAATGATTCTAGTGTATTCTCTAAAAAGATGTTAGATATCTCATAGCATGGGACTTACCTGCTGCAAGTCTTGAAGCTTTCTCTCAAGATCCACAAGCTAGCAGTGGGTAAGAAAAGCTTCAATTAGGTGGTTTAAAGGCATTTCACATGTGACGTTACACCCCCACCATATATCGCTAATACCCTCTGCTAGGGACTTCATCCATTTGTCCTGTTCATACTGCCTTTTCCCTCCTCATTCCCCTTCCCCTCCAGGATTCCCTTCCTTCCTATTCCCTTCCATCCCACAGATTTCTTTTTTTTAAAAAAGGTATTTTTTGAAAGAAGTATAATTCACTGAAACGTTGACTCTGCTTCTCCATTCACAGTCCCCATGGGAATTTTCTTAAATGTCAGTGATACACCCACTTCACCCATCAGAAGGTTGCTACCAGAACTTGAGCAAGGCCTGCAAATGCAACAAGGCCCTGCACAGCAATTCCTGCCTTCTGCCATCACTTTTATATCCTCCATTAGGGCTGTGTCGTTTAGGCAAAAAGCCCATAATTACAACACTAAATCTCTAAAGGGGACACGAAATTGGTATATTCCCTGCAAAATGGTTGCTTACAAAGTTGGATTAAGGAGAACCCATTTGCTCTTATGATGTGGATATTGGACTCACCTTGGAGTTAAGCTGATGGATTTGACTAGATATATTTTGAGGCAGACCAGTTGCATTCCTTTTTAAATCTATAATGTCATCTTTATTCTCCTGGATCTAATTTTTAAAAAAGGAAGAAGAACAACACTGGTGAAAAAATCATGTATATCTTATAGGAATATAATAAACTTGAGTAGTAGTCTATTTTAAGCACTAAGATCTTGCCTATTATTATGAAAACCAAAACAATGCCATGTATAATAAACATCGGACTGAAATAACCAAGGCATAATTCCACCTACTCTTTTCAATGACAATATATCAATGTATTTTCCACTTGCATATTTTCTTTTAATAACAGTTTAGGGTGCTAACTAAGAAGGCTGGCTCAGAATCAGACCGTTTGGGTTTTAAATCTTGGCTCAATCATTTATTGTGTGTCCTGGGCAAGTTACTTAACTGCTTCAGGGTTCCTTTACCTCCCTTATAAATGGAGTGATAATGAAGCCCACCTCACAGGGAGCTGTGAGGGTCGAATGAGATAATGCACAGAAAGTGCTAGGCACAGCGGGTGGCCATACGAAGCTCTAAGTGATGCTGGCTTCTAACATTATGAGTGATACATTGGTGTGATGTAGTAAATATTGAGCACTGAAAACATTTAATAAGGGAGGAGAATAATTGGCCAATTCTGTTCTGTGGTACAAATAAACTTTCTCTACACCTTCCTTTGGTCCTCTCCTTCCTCTCCTCCCTTGCAGAGGACTTCCAGTTCTACCCTCTGTGCCCTCTCTGAACGAGGGTACACTGCCCTGTACAATGAGCCACTGTCCACTGGCATTACTTGCTCTACCCACGATTAACCCCAGGTCTCTGTTCTTTACAAGAACACATCTTACATCCAACTATGTTCTCTGTGCTAAAGATTCAAGGAACACCAGGGAGAGGGTGAGGGGGTGGTTGAAGGCAGGTTGATTAATGGGTGGAATCTACAGTTAGACAGAAGAATTAAGACCTAGTGTTTGACAGATCAGCAGGGTGACTATAGTTAACATTAATCTATTGTACATTTCAAAACAGCCAGAAGAGAATAATTTGAATGTTCCTAGCATGAAGAAAAGATAACTATTTCAGGTGATAGATATCCCAATTACCTTGATTTGACCTTTCTGCATTATATGAATGTATCAGATTATCACACGTACCTCAAAAATATGTGTATCTGTTATGTATCAATAAAAATAATAATTTAAAAAGATTCAAGATACAGCTTAATATAGACCTGGTCAATTAATTTACCATATATGGATATACAAAATGACTTGAAGATATTTCCAATGTATTACCTGATGCAAACATTCACTGAGGTCTTCATCATTTAATTTAATTTTTCCCAGGGATCCAGTTCTAAATTCAATGTTTTGGGATGACCCCGTAAGAAACACTAAATTTCCCCTCTCTGTAGCCATCCGAGGCCTATATAATTCAAACCAAAGAATTCATCAGTAATTAGCATATATAACTTTTAAATCAACACAACAAAGTTTCCCACTGAATAATTGACTATGTACATCTTCACTTTGTGATCGTCTCAACCAAACTGTTCTACTCATCTGCCATTTCTTTCTTTGCAAATTTCCTGGAGATGTCTCCCAGTAATTACCTACTTGGATTATTTGCAAAATGACAAATGAATAATTTGTGTGTATGAAGGTAATTCCATATACCCATCTAACTTTTTTTCCCCCTGTTTGCTTTTTGACATCATTTTTCTCAAGAAAAATCACACCTTTGTTTATCTGGCTATTTGGGAAAACTGGTGAGGAACTACCCCAGTCCATTGGCAGGAATGATCCATGTATTTACTTACTGTTGGAGATCAGCGTTTCTGCTTTGTTGCTGCAGCTGAAGTCCACCGGCTTCACCATCTAATTCAGCAAGTGTCAACAAAGTAACCAAACTAAAAAGAAAAGGTGAGGACATGTTCCTCACCAGCCTCCTGTCATGAAAGAGGGTGGCCACTCCAACCGAGTGTGGGAGTTTGGAGAACAGCAAACCAGGCAGGTGCACTTTGACCCATGGAATATCCTGTAACTTTTCAGCTTTTTCTTCTTTGCCCTGGAAGGCTATGTTATTTTTTCTTTCCAAGGGATGTAAATGATTTTAGATCTTCAGTACTCTTCAACTTGTGGGAGGTCAAAATCTACTGTAAGTGATGCACAACTTAATCATTATCTGTTTGACCTTTGAAACGAGCAGCTTTTGAAAACATGCACTGAAACAACTTTTGCTTAAGAAGTAGCCACCTTTGAACAAAAGTAAACTTGGTTACATTTACACCTTTCTCTGGTCCTCTCCTTCCTCAGCTCCCTTGTGGAGGAGTTCCATTTCTGCTCAATGCCAGGAAAACTGTATATCCACATGCAAAAGAAGTTGGACTCTTACCTTGTAACATATACAAAAATTAATGCAAAATGATTTAAAGACCTAAGTCTCAGAGAGAAAACTATAAATTTCTTGGAAGAAAACATAAGGAGAAAGATTGATGACCTTAGATTTGGTAATGATTTGTTGACACCAAAAGCACGGGAAGGAAGGAAGGAAGAAAGAGAGACAGAGAGAGAGAGAGAGAGAGAGAGAGAGAGAGAAAGGCAACCAAAAGGTAAATTGAACTACACAAAAATTAAAAACTTTTGTGCATCAAAGAACACTATCAACAGAGTAAAAAGCCAACTCACAGAATGGGAAAAAATATTTACAAATCGTATATATTAATAATGGGTAAATATTCAGAATATACAAAGAACCCCCACAACTCATCAATAACAACAACAACAAAACCTCAATTTTAAAAATGGGCAAAGGACCTGAATAGACATTTCTCCAAAGATACAAAAATGGCCAAAAAGCACATGAAAAGATGCTCAACACCAGTAATCATTAGGAAAATACAAATCAAAACCACAATGAGATACCACTTCATACCCATTAAGATGTCTATTATTGAAAAAAATAAATCATAAATGTTGGTGAGGATGTAGAGAAATTGGAACCTTGTACACTGAGGGTGGAAATGTAAAGTGGTGTAGCTGCTATGGAAAACGGTATGGTAATTCCTCAAAATATTAAACATAGAAATAATGTATGATCCGGCAATTTTACTTCTGGTATATACCTAAAAGAATTGAAAGCAGGGACTCTCAAATAGATATTTGTATAACTATATTCGTAGCAGCATTATTCACAATAGCCAAAAGGTAGAAGCAACCCAAGTGTGTATCAACAGATAAATAGATAAACAAAATGTAATATATACATAAAATGAAATATTATTCGGCCTTAAAACCATGGGAAATTTTGGCAGATGCTACAACAAAGATGAACCCCGAAGACATTAAGCTAAATAAAATAAGTCAATCACAAAAAGAAAAATACTGTATGATTCCACTTACATGAGGTGCCAAGAATGGTTAAATTCATAGAGACAGAAAGTAGAATGGTGTTTGCCAGGGGCTGGAGTAAGAAAGAATAGGGAGTTACTGTTTAATGGGTATAGTTTCAGTTTGGAAAGACCAAAAAAGTTCAGGTGATAGATGGTGATGTTCACACAATATGAATGTACTCAATGTCACTGAACCATAAACTTAAAATATGACTAAAATGGTAAATTTTATGTTATGCATATTTTACAACAATTTTTAAAAATTGAAACCATAGTTAGGAAAATGGAATAGGAACTGCTTGCTATAGACTGTCTTGGGAACAAAAAGAATACCTTTGCATCTAGATTCTCTGGTTTCAAAAATTCAGATAACCTATGAAAATCTTTGATGCACCACCTAAAGTTTTAAATAGTATCTATATGAAATTAGTCCTTAAATAGACTGTGCAGCTGGTATTATGACAAAATGTAACACTTTTACACCTGTTCTCTTCGACCACTACAATACAACAAAAACAGCTTGCAAGTTACTGTTTGTTTGAGCTGGTACTGAGGTCAAGAGATGAGGGTTTTGTTGTTGTTTGTTTCAAGAAATGGATCTAATACCATAAATGATATTTTAGGTTGAATACATTTCTTAACAGTTACAATAGTCCAAGTCTTCCTTCCACCATTAAGCTATGTGATCAGACCACATCATTCAATTTAGAAGATCAAACAGAACTAATACTTTTTAAAAACTCCTAGGATCTAAGACACAGGGGGAAAAAAAAAAGGAAGGCTTCAGGGTGAAGGTTTTTGTTTTAACTCCCAACATTCTTGGGCAGTGACTAGAAAAATGGGGGAGGGAAGCTACAGGAAGTGTGAATAAAGAAAATAAAATTTTTTAAAAGAAGAAAAAAAATTTATTGGAGTGATAGAACCAAGGGAGAGATAGATCTGTTTCATGCTATTGCCCCAATGAAGTGATTTATCCCTGTCTCATTATCATTAGTAGCTACTCCAATTTTGAGCTCTTTCTATGTGGTAGGCATTGTATTGATTTATATAGACTACATCATTTCATCCTTGAAACAGATGAGGAAATTGTTTTTTAGAGATTAATTTTTACTCAATGTCTCCACATCTTTACTATCCACTTCTAATTCATTGTAACTTAATTGTATTTGGTTCCATTGAGCTCATATTTTTAGATACCTAATTTGTGCCAGACTCTGCTATGCATCAGGTACGGCAGTTAATAAAATACACAGATTCTTGTCCTCAAGGAGCTTGAATTCTGGAGCAGAAAAACAGGGGAAAAAAGAAAGAGATAGATGGACAGGGTAGTTTCAAATAATGATGAATGTTGAGGGGGTGACATGACACAGGGTGACTCAGGAGAAGGGACATACTTATAGTGAGTGGCCAGGGCAGCCTCACACTCACCAAGATCTGTGAAGCCTCCGTCTCAGCTCTAGGAATCTTTACTTTTCACCATCTCCATGGGACCCTGTGTGACAGCTATTAATACTACTACTTTCCATTCTTCCAGCCGGATGATATGGCTTGAGGACACAGATCACTGGTATCCCACTGATTCTGTGCTGGGAGTACCGAAGCCACTGGAGGGTGATGGAAATGTTCTACACTTTGGTTGTAAAATCATCTGTTGATGTGCTCAAACTGTCCATGAGCACACAGACCATTTATAAGAAACCGAATTTGAGGAATTATGAAAGCTCCACTCTAAGAAAAATTTCTAGGTAATGACCATTATATGGGTTAATATTCATGCAGTTATATAGTCTCTTTCAGGACAAGGATGATCATATAGAATAGCATATATTGTAATACCTTGTCTGGGATACTCAAATATTGACTGCTTTTAGATATTTTTAAACCTTCCAGATTTCTCCTAAGTAGTCTTTTGTATCTGGTTATTTTCATTCAACATAACGCTTTTGCAATTCATCCACACTGCACTGTGTATCACTAGCTGGTTCCTTTCTATTATTGAGCAGTATTTCGTTTTGTGGCTATTCCATAGTTTGCTTATTTATTCATCAGCTGATAAACACTTGAGTTGTTTCTGGTTTGGGACTATTATAAATAAAGCTGCTACAAACATTTATAAACAGGTCTTTGTGTCAACATATGTTTTCATTTCTTTTGGGTAAATACTAAGGAGTGGGATTGCTGAGACATATAGTAAGTATATTTTTAACTTTATTAGAAAATGTTAAACTATTTTCCAAGGCATTTTCCCATGGTGTGGATGAGAGTTCCAGTTGCTCCGAGTCCTTGTCATCACTTGGTATTTTCAGTGTTTTTATTTTTAACCACTCCAGTGGGTAGACTGAGGTATCTCATTGTGATTTTTTTTTTTTTTTTTTGAGTCAGAGTCTCACTCTGTTGCCCAGGCTAGAGTGCGTGCCGTGGCGTCAGCCTAGCTCACAGCAACCTCAAACTCCTGGGCTCAAGCTATCCTACTTCCTCAGCCTCCCGAGTAGCTGGAACTACAGGCATGCGCCACCACGTCTGGCTAATTTTTTCTATATATTTTAGTTGTCTGATTAATTTCTTTCTATTTTTTTTTATTTTTTTAGTAGAGACAGGGTCTCACTCTTGCTCAGGCTGGTCTCAAACTCCTGAGCTCAAACAATCCTCCTGCCTTGGCCTCCCAGAGTGCTAGGATTACAGGTGTGAGCCACCGTGCCTGGCCTTCATTGTGATTTTAATTTACATGTCCCTAATGACTAAAGATGTTGGGTATTTTTTATGTATGTTTGTATTTCTTCTTTGGTGAACTGTCTGTTCAGATCTTTTACCTATCTTTAAAAATCGTGGTTTTTTTAATTGAACGTAAGAGTTCATACAGTCTGGATACAAGTTTTTTCAGATACATATTTTGCAAATATCTTTTTTTTCCAAACTGTGCCGTGTTATTTCATTTGCATGAGAGAATTTTTCAAGGACCAAAACACTACTTTCTGAGTGATCCCACACTGCATGTTTCCATATGAAAATCTGGAAAAACGGAAGCTATATTCATAGAAAATAGATCACAGGTTGTCTGAGGCCAGGAGTTGGGGAGGAGAACGACGCAAGGAAGCCTGAGGCATGCGTAAGGGTGATGGGAATGTTCTACATCTTGATTGTGGTAGTGGTTACATGACTGTATAAATTCATCAAAACTCATAAAACTGTACACTTAAAATAGATGATCTTTGATGGATGTAAATTACAACTCAATAAAACTGATTAAAATGATTTATATATTCATAAACATTTCCATATATAAGGATGATATAATACTAATGTTGGCATTAAATTAAATGCTAATAAAAGATGTCCAACAGCTTTTAAATAAATAGTTACGGGTGAAATTTATCACAGTGATCCAGGTTTGTTTGAAAGCTTAACAACTTGCTATGGGAGTAGAGAGAAAGCCTGACAATGTGAAATATTTGGCAACTTTAGAACAGGATAAAATAGGATGGGTTAGAATCCTCCAGCACAAAAGACAATTCAAACTCTCTGAGCTCTGAACATAACTGTTTTCATGATTACATTTTCCTAAAGATCATTGGACTCAGCAAATCTTTCTAGTGCAATAGAAAAGGTCTCTGGCATGATCATAATAAGAACTTCCTCTTTTACGGGACTTTCCTGTTTTATTAGTGTGTTTATTATTAAACAAAGTAAAAATAATCTCTACTCCTAATCTAGGTAAGCAATTCCTAATTGTCCTTCATGTTAGGAAAAAAAGAAAGAAATATTCTTTCAAGGTCTGACTTCTGGTGATGAGTTAGGGAGTTTAAATCCAGCTCACTTACTCAACTCTAGCTCAGATCAATAGACAAGTCAGACTGTCTGCATACATTGATTCTGTGTAAACAATATAAAAATCAATTCCTGTTTCCATGGCATTAACCACTCATTCTGTTTCCTTACTGTATGCAGAATTTCTTTAACAAAGATGAATTAAAATAGTTGTAGATTCCATGCCATTCAGAGTTAGATGGTGAATAATTTCCCCTCCTTCAAGGTAAACATTCTATAGACCTCAAATTCCATCTTTCACTGTAGTAAATCTCCTATCTCTTCCCTAATCTGGACGCATTCCACTAATATTCTGTGTTGTGCCCTTTACATATTAGCCATGCTATAAGATGCTAGGAATACAAAATATAATAAACTGCAGATTCTTCCTTGAAAGGCTCATGTCTAGGGAAGACCATATGGTTAAAGGGCTAAGAGCATGGGCTCTGACACTCATTCATCTGGCTTCAAAATCTGGCTCCATCACTAACTGACTATGTAACCTTGTTCCTTCATCAACAGAATGATAATAACAGCACAGAAGGTACATACAATATTTGCGCATATGGTCTACGCACATAGTAAGTTCTCACTAAATACGAACTGCTATTACCAATATCATGTTAATAAATATAAGGATTCCTGACCATCCTCTATCCCCCTCTTGGGTTTGGGCTCCTTAATGCAAAAAAGAAAAAAAAAGATGGAAAATTTCAGAGTTGACTTTAAAATCTTGGCTACAAGTAGAAGCAGGGGTGTCTGATCATCTCTCTTATAAAGGAGGATTCCAGAGTGGAGAGATGAACTGGGGACTTCGAGTGAGGAAGATGATAGCTGACCCAGAGTTAGGGATATGACACAAAGGTAAACTGATGTCTGGGAACAAGGCAAGGTGACCCTCAGAAGCAAGGAATAACTGCACGTTGGGGGGTGGAGAAGGAGATTAGATTCAAATCCAAGTGTCTTCAAGTGCAGGAAATCCAAAGGAAACAGTCTCTTCCTTGAGATGGAGCTAAGTCAATTGGGTGAAGGCCTTTTTTATGGGGTCCTAGCAAACAAAGCCTTTGAACAGGGAGGGTTTGCTCTGGGGACTGCTCAGTGTCAGGGGAGGAGACCAAGTGTGAAAGCACCCGGAAGAGATCCCATAGACACATTTCTTCTGTATTCATTAAAACTGTTAAGTCACAACACTGATAACATCAATGGCATTTTGCACACTTTAAGTGTGTAATGGTGTCTGTGGTACTCTTGATTTCTACTCATCAGCCTTTACTCTCTTTCGTATCTTCCACAAGGCACATGCAAATGTGTTTTGCTTTGTGGTTGATATCACACATGGTATATGGCATTCGGGTTGTCCCTGTTTCTCCATCTGAATGCTCAGTGTACTGCTAATCCATAATTCATGACCTGCTGAGTTCTGTTCCCAATCCTGCCTCATGGTCTCACCTTGCTCTCCCTCCATCCTGGCTGCACAGCCTTTTTTACAGACACCTCAGCTTCCTTCTCTCCCTCCTTCCCTTCTTACAAAGCAACCAGAATATAGTTATCAGAATTATCCTCTCCTTTCTCCTATTATCTCGGCAAAATCCTTGCTCCTTCTGAGCCATCCACTTCATCGTATTTATACTCTGAACCCTCAGTTCCACCACGACCCCACTCTTAAATAATCCCCAACACAATTCACAAGTGAAAAATCCTGTGGTCGCCAAAAACGTACATGGAAGTAAATCCCAGGATACTAGAATTTCACAAGAGGGAAATTTGGGGTTGAGAAGGGATCACTGTAATCAGCACACTGACTCAAAGCCAAAACAAAAACAAAAACAGACAGCTTTATTGGAGAGCAATGCAGGAAAGAATGAACTCTGCTTGGGAGGGCAAGGCAGGCCTCCTGGGAGTCCATCTGAGTCTTAAAGAACGAGCAGTTCTGCAGGTAAAGGAGGGGGATGAGGCGTTTCAGGCGGAGCAATGGTGTATACAAAACTGTCCAGTAAAAAAGAGCTCAGCAGGGTTAGACCAGTGTGTGTATGCGGGAGATAAAATTGTAAAAGTGAACCAGAAGCCAGATCAAAAAAAGACCTTGGAATGTCATTTTAATGAGCTTTGATTATATTTAATTTTAATAAGGGAGAATTATGAGAGAGAGTCTCTTAGGAAAGAGATTAACCGGGTCATGTTAGCATTTTACAAGCATCTCTGTGGATCCAGCTCTCAGACCCAGAGGTCGTGAAGAGGTTGGAGTACAGTTGAAGATGCGATCTGGGGAGGCCGCAGTTAAGGCCATGGGCAGACAGAAGAGGAGGCAGTGAGAAAGATATTTAGGAGGCAAGATCCACTAAAGAAATATCTGAACAGTAAATATTTCATTTAGAAATATTAGAAGGGCTAGTTAACACTCAGGTTTCTTGCTTGGGAGACTGGAAGGATAGAGATGCCATTAGCAGAATAAGAAAGAATAATCAGGGGAAGAAGATTTTGGAAGAAAGTAAATTCAGATTTGAATACCTAGCGCTCTAAAGAACACCCACCACTCTTTGCTGCCTCATGGGCCACACTCTGTAAGTGGTTTAATCATCTAAGATGGGTGTAGGGAAGAGCCAGAGATGGCCTAGACTAGAACCTTGCTACTCAAAATGTGGTCCAGGGACCTAGCACAGGCATCACTCAGGAGCTTGTCAGAAATGCAAAATCTCAGGTCCCAGCTCTGACCTAGAGAATTAGACTCTGCCCTTCTCAAAGATCCCCCCTCTCTGCCAATTATCTGTACACCATTAAAGAGACCTGGGGTGGAGCCAAGTGGTCCCTGCCGCTGCATCTGTATTTCTATATCTCTATGTTTCTTAGATTGGTCTTCTAATTTTTTTATAATTTCCTATTTTCTGCTTCTTTGTCTTCTTTTGTTCTACTTTCTGAGGAAGCATTGATCTTTTAAATTTTCTATTAATATTTTTAAAATTTTGCCATCATTTGTAATTTCAAAAACTCTTGCTCTTGTTTCACAGATGTAACATCTTCGATTAATTTAGAAATACTGTAGCTGCTTTTTGAAGTTCTCTTCTGTTTTCTGCTTGGGCTCTGTTTCCTCTAAGTTCCTTTTCTCTCATTTGCTTGTTTTGGTTTTTCCATTTCACATTGGTGGCTTTACTCAAATACCTATTGATCCGTATGCGTTCATTTAAATTTAAAAATAAGGCATTGAAGAGTGGAAGATGAGCTCTGTATGAATGGTGTTTATCACCGTAGGCTTTATCATATGGTAAGTGAATGGCAAGCTGGCAATTCCATTGGGGCACCCCAAATGTCGTTCCTGAAAGCATTTTTCCCCAAGAGGTATTCACTTTCTCCAGAAAAAAATTCTCCAGTTTTCCATCTGGACTAGAAAAGGTTGCCGGAGGTTTTGCCACTGAGTGTACAGATTTTATATAGCCCCTTGTCTTCTTTTTCCCCAAGTGCTTGGAGCACCTCACTGCCACATTAGTATATTTTCTATAGCTACTATTTTATATACAAAGGTTTGCTTTTTATTCCTGCTAGTTTTACCCAAATTCCATTGTTTTATAGTCTTCATACGCATGTAGTATGGATATGTGAGGCCCTCAACAATGTGAGAACTTCAAAAGAAGTGAATTTCCTGACCTTCTCTGGTTGCAATAAAGGCACATGTACAAACCCACAGAGCTGTAGTGAGGCAGCATTATAAAGACGGTGTGACAACATGGAACAGGATATTAGGTAAACAGCATGCACCAAAGTAGATAAGATGCCCAAGGCCCGGTATCGGCAGACTGCAGAATCAGTGGTTCCACTAGTCCAACAGGGCCACCCTGGAGGACAGCAGTTAGGTGAAGGCATGGCATTGACAGAGGGTCATAAGTGGCCGGCTGAAGAATGCTGATTTCATTTTTTTGATTTAATAGGGGCCTGTTCTTGTATCTTGAGTGCAATAATCCTTAAGTGACATTTCTGATAGGTCAGCCAAATTTATCCGGAGGGCTGGTCAGTATGGGAGTCATAAAAATGAGGACAGAGAGTTGAGATGGAGAAGAGCCTTGGAGGATGGACAAACCGCAGGACTCATTCCCCTTACGTGAGCTTCCAATATACTTACAGCTTCAACCTGCCTTTGGTGCTTTCTTTAGTCCCTTTTCATTTTCTCATGACTTTAAAGCAGAACACTGTAGGATTCATCTGGTTTGTAGTCATTAATGGAAACATTCGTGAATATAATGATCTCTTTTAACCTTTATGACACTTAATTCGTTCTTTTTTTCAGGGACATAACATTGCTAAAAAGGTGCATTTACATATGCCGGTTTTGTGATTTTATACAAAATTTCAGGGCAATACAACATTGCTCCAATTGTCTGTTCATTTTCCATGAAGGATTACATAAAATAATTATGGAAATTGATGTATGTTTAAAACTATTCATTTGCTCATTTCGTGGGAAGTGCATTACCACCTAGGAAATTACCAAGCCCACTACTGAGATGAACTGATCTTTTTGAATACAGTGTGGTCTTGACTCAGGGAACATAATACAGGCATTTGTTCTCCATGCTCATTACTACAATGATTACAATTATCTTTGAGTAGAATGAAAAAGAATTATGAGTTAATCATTACCATTTGAATAATTCAGGTTTGGCAGAGCTTTTCCTGGGAAAACAGACTGTTACACATTATTGAGAGTTTGGAGGACTTTTCCACTTTCTTCAAGTATTTTTTTTTAAATAAGTACAAAACAATCCCTTCATAAACAATGAGAATGTAATCAGAATTCATATCCAGAGGCAGGACTGCAACAGGGGAATAGGGTTTTGGATAGTGAGTACAGAGGTGCTCACGGCACATGTATACACGTGTGCACACATACGTGCACACGCCACAATTCCTAAACAGTAACTCAAGTGGATGCTACACGCTTCAGAAAATATAAAATGTGTATGGAGGGGGAGGTCTTGCATCATTGTAAGACAAGGATTGATTAAGGATAGGGCACACAGCAGAGGAAACATAAATTGCTAGGATTAAGGGCTCCGAAAGCCAATGAGGAGCAACACAGCTTTCTCTACCTCCAACAGCTCCTGGAACTGGGACTTCAGCAATTCCATGGGATTAATCCAAGCTTGATTTCCAAGAAGATGTGAAGCAGTGAAGCGGAGTTTACTTTTGGTGAGGACCATGGGTGAACACTCCCGACATCCAGTTCCAAATCAACCTAAAAAGGACAAAATAAGTTTTCTGCTTGGTGACTCCTAAAATGCCCTGAAAAAACCAGTGAAGTGGAAGATTTAGACACCATTCACACCGTAATCAAAGGAAAATGTCTGATTGCACTCAGACCTCAATGTGAATGACTACAGAAGTGTAGGCGGTAATCGACTGCAAACAGCTAATACGGGATCTGATCTTCGAAAAGGGGTAAATGCATCTTTGTGACAATATTTTATTTGATCAGAAGAAGACAGCAAGCGAACTGAGGGTGTCACCACTGAGGGAGAAAAGAAGGAAAAGTTTGGGGATACTTGGCACTCTTCAGAACTCTGCCTCTCGTACTTTTAATTGGGAAGACAGAAATAGAAGCAGTACACAGAGGCATCTTTATCTTACGAAGGGAAGCTCCGCTTTGTGGATGTGCTTTATGATGGGAGGAGTGATTTAACAAGGCTGATGCCTTACAAAGGGCTGTCCTTCCCAGGGGATTTGTTAATTGAAGTGCCACACAGATCCGTGGGAAGATTTAAGGTGTTGTCATCCAGGGCAGAAAGAAGGAAGAGATGACCTCACCTCTCAGACTTTTTCGGTGCCATTATTCTAAGATCTGTAAAAAACCAAAGCCTTTGTCCCTTTGTGTGTTTTCTTTATAGTGGCTTGGACTATATTTATTACAGGGGTACTGCTAAATCAGGCTTTGTCAACAATTCCTAGACTATGTTTAGAAGAGACAGGAACAATCTGCTAGGAGTTATACACAATTCTGGCATTAAATACTTTTCCTATAACATCTATTGTGCTTCTCTTGTTTTGGGTGACTGATAGAATTATTCAAACAATCCCCTAAGCCATTAAATAACTTACAATCCTCTTATAATACTCAGCATACTCATACTCATGTCAGCAAACTGGACAATTATTTATTAGGTACCCACTATTTGTCAGCATCTGAGAGAGATGCTGAAGGTACAGAACTGGCTGAGATACAGCCTTTGTCCTGAGGAAAAATATCAGTGGCGGGGGTGGGAGGTGGGGGGTGTGGAATTCAGAGAACACTTAATTACATGCCATCCAATCGCAAATGAGGTACCAATTTAAAAGCTAGTTTACAGTGATCAGACTCTATAATAGAGCCTTGGAATAGAGTGTTTTGAAAGAAAGAATATTTTTTACTTATAAAAGTAATATATTCAATTTGAAAAATATACACAAGAAAAACTAAAATTCTATTACTCTAACATAACTGTTATCTATTATTATTTTATTCCGATCTATTTTCAGGTTAATAATTTCACATAGTTATAACCATAAGATACACATGTAAAAAATTAGGTCTCTTCCCCTCATCTTTATTTCCCATAAGCCTAATTCCAGGCCACCACCTGATTTCCCCAACAATAATTGTAAAGAACTGCATAAAGATAGATACAGATACAGATATATTAATAGATACATAGATATGGAGATATAGATATAGATATAATGTCCTGAAGGATAGTTTGAGCAGATTTAGAATTCACATTTGACGGTGCCACCTCTTTCTGGGCCCCAAGGTTTCCGATGAGACATCTGCTGTCATTCAAATTGCGTTGCCCCTATAGCAATGTGTCATTTCTTTCTGGCTGCTTTTGATTTTATTTTGGGGGTTTTACCAAATTGGAGATGTTTTCAGGCATCGTTTCTTTGAATACTCTTTCAGCTCCATCCTTTTCCCCCTCTACTTCTGGCACCCCAAATATATACATACATATTTACATAGGTTCTTTTGTTACTGTCCCACAGGTCCCTAAGGCTCTGTTAATTTTTTTTTTTTTCCAGTCTGTTTTCTCTCTGTTATACAGATTGGGTAAATTCTACTGATCTGTCCTCAAGTTTGCTGATTCTATGTCCTGTCATTTCCACTCTACTGTTGATCCCAAATTTGGCAAAAGAGGTCAATGTGTAGATTCAAGAAGCTGAATGAACACTAAACAAGATAAACTCAAAGAAGTCCAGGCTAAGACACATCATAATTAAACTTTTGAACATAAAAACTTAACATAATAGACAAAATTTCCAGGATACAATCAAATCACCTGTCACCGAGTTTTTTTGAATTTTGTTGCTTGTATTTTTAAGTTATATAATTGCCATTTATTTTTTTAAAATGGTATATAGTGCACATACCATAATGGTTGTTTTATTAATTTTTATTTCTTTGGCGAGTTTTTCTATATTTTGTTTCAAGAAAATTTGTATTATTTGTTGAAGTATTTTTAGGACAGTTGTTATAAAATCCTTGTCGGGTAATTCCAACATCTGATTCGTCTCATCACTGTCATCAGTTGACGGTCATTTCTTATTCAAATTGTGATTTTCCTGGTTCTTGGCATGACAGGTGGTTTTAGACATTTTGTCTATTTTGTTAGCAGACTCTAGGTCCTATTTTAATCTTTTATTTTAGCAGGCCGTCACTGTGTTTACATTTAGCATGCAGGTCTTCTTTTGGTGGGCTCTGATTACAATAGCAATTTACTTTTCAGAGCCTTTGCAGTGTTATTTTGATCTACTTCATTTACCTGGTGCTGCAGAGGCTCCCAATGGTCATGGATGGTGCTACTTTAGGGGGAAGAAGGATTTTCCTCCAGCCAGGTCACCTGGCGCCTCTGGGAGAAGGGAGTGTCTGGCTCGTAATGACGAAACTTCATAGGTCAGATGCTTTGGGGATCCCCCTTTTCAGTTACCCCTGGATGCTCACCTCTCAGCAGGTAAGACGAGTCTCAGGCCTGGATGTTTGTCAGTGGGGCTTCTAATATATTCCCCTTGCTGGTGGAGCCAGACTCTCCTGGTGTTTCCAGCAAGGTTTCGGTTTCTGAAGTCTTGGGGTAGGAATGAGCTTCCCCAGGCTGCCTTCTGTTGCTAGTTTGTGGGTCAGAAAACACCACGTCTTAGTAACCTTCCTCCGTTGGGTGAGGGGTCAGATGTCTTGCAACTATGTTGTTCCTCCAGTCTTGAGGTCCCTAACCAGTCTGTCTTCTTTGTCCTACCTTTCAGAGTTCTTCTGATGCCTCTTGCATTATTTTATAATTGTACTTATCCAGAGTTTACAATTGCACTTACCAGGGAGGAGCAAATAGAAATGAATCTACACTCCCCTGTCAAGACCAGAACTCAGAATAGTATTTTAAAAATTTTCTATCTGCACAACTTCCCCAAAGCCAAAAGGTCAAGACTATCCTAAAATTATTTTTAAAATCAGGTATTCCAGAGGAGTAAATTTGGCTATTCCTCTGAGTATGAAGTAGCAGTAACAGACAAATAGTTCTCAAGAGAGTAACATAAAGACACTGTTTAAACCCCACCGTGTGATGCATTCTATGTAGCTTCAATATTAATCTAGTATGGTCACTGTATTTATTCATTCAACAAATATTTACTGAGTGCTTACTATGTGCCAGTACTGTTTTAGTTACTGCGAATGTAGCAGTGAGGAAAAAAAAAAAAGTGTTAACAATCTCTGCCTTTGTGGAAGTTTACATTCTCTAAAACATGACTTTTTTTTTTTTTTTTATTTAAAACTGCTCAAATAACAACTATCCAATGTCTACTCATTCATGGGATCAGCTCTCAAATATCAAACTCAACTTATCTACTATGCATGGAGTATCACGTTCCATTTAGGTGTTTTCGGTCATTTTTTCACATGTGAAATTTAACTAGTGTAAGAAACTAGCTAAGTGAGGAAAATAACAACTATTTTTGTAAAAATTACATTTATGCTAGAATAAATTCAGAAGGCTCAAATCTGTTAAATGTCCACGTTTAGCCAAGCACACAAATCTGGTTGCAAATATGTATGTATGTTTTGAGATTTCAAAGTGACTTTTTAACAGTTTTACTGACAATAAATCATTGCTCAGTGAAAGTCTTCCTTGGGAAGGCCAGTTTATTAACAGAAACCGATATGTGGAACAAAGAGTGAGAAAAAAGGTGAAAAGATCTTGGGTTATGGGGTTTGAACTTGGGAGATTGGGAGAGTAGCAGTACCATAAAGATAAATATTGAAGTTATGGGTAGAAGTGACTTTAGAACGGAGGGTGCTTAGTTTTTGAACAGGCTAAATTTGATGTAAATTTGATATAACTTGGATCCAAAGAAATGGTTTAGGAAAATATCAGATCTGTAGTCATCTGGATGTCATTGGCGAAATGGTAGAAGTTATGGGGTAGGGTTAGAATCTCTGAAAAAAGTGGCTTGAATCAAGTGAAGGGTAGAGAGTGATCCAAGGACTGAGGAACAGATAAGTCAGCTCCAACCTCTGCTCTCCTCTCTCTCTCTCTCTCTCTCTCTCTCTGACTCTCCAGGTGATCTCATCTGATTATAGAGCCAATCCAGCTAAACAAACATGTTCCCTATGCACACTCTTATAATTTCAATCTTCCCTGATATAAATAGACATAAAATGCAAACAAAATACAGAGCAAATATTTGAAGCAAACAATGAAAGCATACCAGATATGAACAAAGAAATGAGAACATCGTAGGGCTATATAGAAGAGTTCTATGGGAAAATCAATCTTGTGTTTGTGAAAATTTCCAGTTTCATATTTATAGGAAAAATAAGGCCCTGGAAGCTTTAGGAATCCAGTGTGGTGTACTTGAGGGAGAGTTCTGCAAGTGTTGGACATGGTTGAAAGTAAGACTCAGAACCTACAGCAAATATAAAAGAAATTTATTGGAGAATTTGGGGAATACAAAGCCAAAACAGCTCTTTGCACATGCTCATATTTCTTAAACAAATATAGTTAAAAAGAAAGAAACTCACAAACTCAGACAAAAATGTTAATGTAGTTTGGATCATGATTGTGTAAGATTTTGAAGAACATGAATATCTTAGAGTAAAATGTTCCTAGAGGTCTTAAAGAGAGAAACAGAGACTAGAAAAAAAGATTTTTAAAAAACCAAAGCCTTAAAATTTTTTCACAGCAAAGAGAAGGAATGATGAAAGGGAAAATGATACAGCTTGATTGCTGTAAACCGAAGTTGAAGAACATATGCAAGATCCCTACTGCCTTTTAATAAAACATGTAAAGGGATACTCCCTAATGAAATATTATAGGCACAACTAGACCTTTTGGTGGGTGTGATGGAGGACCAGAAGAGATGCTTGCTAAAATTTGATACAATAGTTGCATACAGCACACTTGCATGGTAAATGTTGAGAGAAACAGATTAACTAGTATAGAGAGGTCCAAAGACCATGTCTTAAAATTACATAATCTGAGTTTAATCACAGGCTATGAGAAAACTGCTGAAACCATATGACACTTACCCAATTTCAAAGTCCAAAGATACGTAAGTCAGTGGCCTGAAATGGTCATAGTTCCAAGCTGAAGACCAAATTATGATAAGTTAACCTTCTGTTCAATAACATAACTCAGGAAAACACACTTTAACTACTTTGCCTATGTGGGCTTAAAATTTCGTTCTTATTGTGTTATCTTGGCTTATTTGGGAAACTCTTGATCTAAATTATAAAGTTATCAAAAGATCAACCAGAGTGACTTTAGCTTGGATGCAAATACAATTGGCCTGCAGGACGCATCCTCTGTTACATGCTTGATGATGCTGGATGAAATAAACCGATTTCATTTGTTCTTAGTTTAATTTCTGTCTCCTCAGAAGTCTCCAACTTAATCACTTCCAACCCGAACTAGGTTGTGAATGGAGCAAAAGCCACATGGTGATTTCAGTTAAGGAATCCCACTCACTACCAATGCTCTGAATTGGCTGCACTCGCCTCTAACACCATCCAGCTGGTAGCAATACAGCCTGTCAGGGCAACTTAAAAGCTTCTCTACCAAATAAGTTTACTTCTTTGAAAATTTGGATCATTTCAAGGAAGTTTACTCTCAATTTTTTTAAAAAAATGTGCTGAGTAGCCGCTCATCATTCACAATTACAACTACTGGTTTTGCAAGTTATTTGGGGGAACAGCAAGTTGGCTGGTGGTCAGAGGTCTTCTCGCACCTTTCAAAGCACAGGGCAGTGCTCACTATGCAGGTCTGATTTAATAGCCAGAACACAATGTTCAGGGTCAGCTGATTCTGAAATAATAAGGCGACTCCCGCCCTCCCCTTTGCCACCTGGCTCTATTGCTTTGCCACTGAGGATGGTCAGGCTCTGATCCTTTCCTACAATGACTACTCATCTCCTCTTCAGAATTGCTTGAGCCCAGGAGTCTGAGGCTGTGGTGAGCTATGATCACCCAACTGCACTCTAGTCCAGGCAATGGTGAGACCCTGTCTCAAAAAAAAAGAGCAGAGGTGATGCAAAAAGGAGAATGAAAAAATCAGTTTACTGTTAGGAATGGCAAAGATAGTTCTGTTGAAAATGAGAGACTATATTTCCAACATATTGAATAAATTTACAAGTCCAAATATCAGAAAACAGAATTTCCAGAACAATTTTATGCATATTCTTTACCAAAACCATATAGTAGACAGTCAATAAAAACATTTTCTAAATTAATTATGCATGTATATACATCTGCTAATTAAATGAGACTGGTAGATACATCTTTATTAAGGTGTCAGTTTTATGCTTGCTACTGTAAATTTTCAATTATGAATTAAGGGCAAGAATCACCATCTGCCTGTGAATACACTGCAATAATTTAAAAATTTCATACAGCTATATTCTGTATTCTAGTATGTAAACAAATGTCTCCACAGACCTTCCAAGTGTTTATAGTTGGTGCACTGTAACTCAACACTGTTGTGTAATACTGCTCAATGGGGCGTAGGACACTATAATTGTAGCATAATTATAATCATAGTATAATTATTGTAAAACTCTAAACCATTTCATTAAGATTCTTTTGGCAGTGATGAGAACCTACATGGAAGTGTGCCAAAATGATTTCAGATTGTATACTAAAATTTATCAGACTTGTTATAGGGTTTATCCTAAACATATAAAATATAGACAGTGACAGTCAATGCGTATGTGCTGGTCTAAAGCCTCCCTATATCCATATTTATCTATGGGTTCTGAAAAAACAATAGTGGAGTATGATCTTTTTAAATTGCAGTAAAATATACATAATGTAAACTTTACCATTTTACCTATTTTTGAGCATACAGTTGCAGTGGCATTGAGTACACTCACATTGAGCAACCATCACCACCATCCACCTTTTCATCACGCCACACAGAAACTCTGTGTCCACTAAACACTAACTTCCCATTCTCCCTCCCCCCAGTCTCTGGCAACCACCATTCTACTTTCTGTCTCTGTGAACTTGCCTCTTCTAGGTACCTCGTATAGGTGAAATTATATTTGTCCTTTTGCGATTGGCTAATTTCACAGTGTCCTCAAGGTTCATCCATGTCACAGCACATGTCAGAGTTTCATTCCTTTCTAAGGCCAAACGCTATTCCGTTGTATAAAAGTTAATTCAGAGTATACAGTACTATAATGAAAAAAAAATTAAGGGAGGAGTTAGCACCGTACGACATGGGGTCAGAGGGCAGTTTCCTCCCTAAAATCTTAATGCCATGCTACATTCTTTAGAACGTAATGGCAAATTCAACTCAGAAGCTGAGAAGAAAGACTAAAACAAGCTTTGATAATAGCAAACTGAAGGGAAGTATGTACAAATGAAGACGAGACAATGAGTTCTGATCTTCACATGGTGGTTGAAGAAAAGATAATTAGATAATGTGCACCTATATTTTCTGTGACCTCCTAATGGAGAGGTAATCGAGAATTTAGGATTATTTTTTTCTGACATATTCTTCAGACTGTTGTATAAGTTGAATGATGATAATTTGGTTTAAAATAATATATGCCTTTGTTTAAATGAAATAAAGGAACAAAACATGCACTATGTGAAACAGGCTAGAATTAGAATCCTCATTTTAGAATTAGAAATAATTATATAAAAACAAATTAAAATGATAAGATTCATAAAACTTCTTTAATTAACATACAAAAATACACAATTTCTCAGGTTCATTATGGCATGCCTATTAGACACTTTATAAAATATTCATGTAGACATTAAAATCCTAATGTTCCTAAATTTGTTTATACCATGACATTATAAAAAGAATATTTCACATGTTTACCAGTTTCATATGAAAATAAATTCTCCATAAAGCGTAACAATAATTTGCATTTTATAAAATATAGTAATATACATTTGAGAAAAAATTTGACATCCTTGTAATAAATTCCAAATTTCATAATGAAGACAGACTAAAATAATTTAGTTGAATTTCATCAAAATTAGTTCAAAGTAGAATTTCACAATTACTATCTGGAAATGAAAGAATATGAAGACCATCTTTCAGTGTTATTTTAAAATTACTCATACAGGATTTTGATTAGTTTAGCTACCACATGCACATTGAGACTGTTGCCAAGCAGGCGATAACGCTGTTTCACTGTTATCTTCTCGGGAAATCCTAGAAAAGAGAGATAACAATTTATATACAATCATTTGTAACAGTAACTTCCAGAGATAAAAGGATGTATCCTTTAGTAAAGGCACAGTGGTCACTTCATAAATAAATCAATAAGGTCTCCATGAAGTTTTATTAACAAATAATTTGGAGCCAAAGATATTATATAACATTCATTACATTTCCTACACAATGAGATAGTGTCATATCACATTACATCTTATGCTCAGCACACACACGTACACATATTAATACCCACAGAACTCAGAGAAATCCATGTATTAACGCACTTTTAGAAAAAGCAGTGAATACCATTATTTCGCAGTTATTTCTTTTACATAACAGCTGTATGAAGATATTAATAGAATTTACATACCATAAAATTCACTCTTTTAAAGTGTACAATTCAGTGGTCTTTAATATAGTCACAGAGTTTTTCAAATATCTCTACTATCTATTTCCAGAACATTTTTATCACTGGTACCCATTAGCAATCACCCTCATTTCCTCCCTACCTGCAACCACTAATCTACTTTCTGTTTCTGTGGATTTGTCCATTCTGAATATTTCATATAGAACCATATAAGATTAAGATGTTGTCTTTGGTGTCTGGCTTCTTTCACTTACCATAATGTTTTCAAGGTTCATTCATGTTGTAGAATGTACCAATAGTCCATTCCTTTTTTTGGTTGAATAATATTCTATTGTATGGATACACCACATTTATTTATCCATTCATTATTTATCCAATGATAGACATTGAGTTATTTCTGCTTTTTGGCTGTAATGGATAATGCTGTATGAATATTCACACGTAAGTTTTTGTGTGGACGTATGTTTTCAATTCTCTTGGATATATACCTAGAGGCGAAACTGCTGGGTCACACAATAACTCTATGTTTAACCTTTGAGGAACTGTCAGGCTGTTTTCCAAACAGCTGTACCATTTCATTATCCGACCAGCAGTGTATGAGGGTTCCAGTTTCTCCACATCTTTGTCAGCACTGCTCTTGTTTGTCTTTTTTATTTTAGCTATCCTAATACGTATGATGTGATATCATATTGTGGCTTGATTTACATTTCCCTAATAACTAATGAATAACATCTTTTTCATGTGATTATTGGCCATTTACCTATCTCTTTTGGAGAAATGTTGATTTAAATCCTTTGCCCAATTTTAAATTGAATTTTTTTTCTTTTCATAATTGAGTTGTAAGAGTTATTTAAATATTCTAGATACAAGTCCCCCACAGTTGTTTGTCATACTCTGCTTCCACAAAATGTCTTTCTCATGTTGGACTTCTATTTGCTACATTCTTTTTCAAAACAAAAAGGCCCACAAATAATACATATGCTGGAAGAAATCCTTACAAATACCAGCATAAAAGATTGCCCATGCATAAGACTATAATATATAAGACTGCGCACTATAATGTTAGTTACAATGTTAGGATTTTACATTCAGTACCCTTTGGCATAGAGAATCAATAAAGGAAAAGTAACTCACACAAGAAAGTGAAAAACCTAATTAAAGAGTATTAAGAGTAGCAATATTTCATATACTTATAAGGGCCAGAAGGTAGAGTTGGTTATATTAATAGTAAAGTTGTTTCATCAATACTTGACATTATATGAACTGCAATAAAATAATAGTAATTACTATAATAAAACTACATGTGCAATTGAACATGATCATGAAGTTGCTATTCTAAGGATAATGTCTTAGGCAAGCACATTACTCATCTCAAAAATTATTTAGCTCAAAGTAGCCAGAGGTACAAATGTACCTACAAACAGACTTTTAGAGTATCCCAGAGATGGTCTTTCACAATGTTAACATTATATCAGAAGGAAAGAAAGGTTTGAAAACAAGTCAGATTTGTAAAAATTATATATGCCAGTGTGCATTTGCGTGTATTTTTAAAAATCTAAACCAACTTATGGGAAAAAATTAAATAATTTTTAAGTTAAAGAATAACTTTTTAAAAACTTAGATACATTAACAATAACAATAATCCTCAACATCAAAGAAACAGAATTAACCAGGTCAAGGTAGTAACTTTCACCCAGTAAGTGTAGGTTAGTGTCCCTGTCTTCCAAAGCCTGCTACTGCGTGGACACATGCCGCCAGTCATAAAGAGAACCAGGACAAAATGTACAGAAGGATCAACGCAGAGCCATCATTGCCAGTGGACAAACAGCTCAAACAATGCCCATTTTTGCACTCAGAGTCAATAATGTCGGAAACACACATGAGGGACAGTTGTGTCACGGTGCTGCTGAGTGGCAACATCAGGGAAAGTTTGATTACAAAATATGCCACATATTTTAAAAGACAATTCAGCTATTTAAAAGGCCTTTTTGCATATATTATACACAGATATTCTGTCAGCTTTGAAAAATTCTACTTTACCCACCTAAAATTTAAAAATAATGAGAAAAAATATGTATGAAATGAAGGTTATGAAAGGAAATGTCTCATTTAAAAAATAAAAGCTAACACAAATTTTATACTATGTTTCAGACAATTGTGCAAGCATTTCACACATATTAACTCACTTAACTCTCACAACAACTCTATGAAGTAGGTGCTGTAATTATCCCCATTTTACAGATGAGTAAACTAAGGCAGGGAGCAGTTAAGGTGGAGCTAGGATTCAAACCCAGTCTGTTTGAGTTACGTGTCTCTTACCAAGTTTCAGTATTACCAAAGTGACTAACACTCCTTGAAAAAAAAAGCACTAGACTAAAACTTAGTTTTCATTAGATAGTTATCTCTTTTCTCTCTTTAGTCGTATGTCTGACTGCTCATCTGAAAAAAGAAAAATATAGTCACTAGGAAAGCAGATTGAGAATAAAATTCTTGAGTCCAACTCTCAGCTCTTTATTTGTTTTGTGATGTTTTCACTCATTTTGTGACATAAACTAAGACAAGGAAAGTCTGTGTTTTTCTTAAATAACATTCCCCAGGATATTTGGGATGGAATGAGATCACCAAGAATGTGGCAGGGAGTAGAAAATAAACCTGGTTGCTGTGACTACGCTCAGAGAATCAATTACCAAGAGGGTACTCAAATTATATTGGCAGTTTGCTCTCCATGTACAAAAGGATTGTGTTCCTAAATTCATCTGTAAATCCGTTAGAATTTGAAACATGATCTATTTAACTCATTGTTTACTTAAAGAATATTAAAGCAGTATTGGATTTAACAAAGTTTGTCTTTTCTGCATTCAAACTCTTAATCGGAGTTCTCAGAAGTATATTTCCTCCTTCTGTAGCTCTGGAAGCATGTTAGAGAGGTCAGTCTTTCTCCCTGCCCATCACCCAGGTACTGGGAGCACGCCCACACCCAGGCCTAAGAAACCCGTGGCCTGGCTCCTTCACTGCTGAGAGCACCGCCCCGCAGCAGGGAGGGGTGGGACTGCTCTAAGAAAGCAAAGGCCCCAAGTCCCATCTCTTCACAGCGCTAATCCCCAGATCTCCTGGACTGCCAGTGGCGTTAGGACTTTTTGTCTTTCTCATTCTACAACTAAATCTTCACTTTTGCTCTTGAGATTCCCTGCTTCTGATCCCCTAATCTTTTGTTAACTCTAGTGTCTGTGCCCCTGGGTCACCCTTCTTCCCTTCAGGAATGCTCCTTCCTGGATGACCTCTCACTTGCCCTTTTCTCCACTTCAACCTTGTAGGGAAGGAAAAAGGCACACAACTGATAAGAACGTATCCTTGAGGAAGAGAATAAATACAAACACACTCCCTACCCTTCCAAAATAATTCCCCGACTGCCTTTAATTTCTTCATTAAAAAAGGCAATCAGAAGGTTCCTTTCCCCTGGGAACCTGGTGAAGATAAAATATTAGCAGGAGAGCATTGCTTTTAATAAATAAATGGCGGATCTTATATTAAAAAAAAGACAATCAAAGGCTTTCTTTCACAAGCTCTAGCATGAGGTTACTAGTAAAGGACCTCTGGAGGCAAGAAACTGGGCTGAACCGCGGATACCATTAACAACCATGCCTAGAAAGAGGTTGAGGAATTGCCATGGGCTCCTTCTGCCCTGCAAACCACTCTGGCCACTGGTGGAGTTAAGTGAGAGAGAGAATTGAGTCAGAAGAGAATGGAATGAGGCAGTTATAAGGGAAAGGAGAAAGAAGGCAAGAAGATGCCAAAAATTCCACGAATAGGGAAAGGAAGGAGGTTTCTTAAACCAATCTGTCCGGGCAAGGGTCTATTCACAAAACACACATGTGAGTCCCTCATGAATTCTGGAAACCTTAATAAATGAAGGCTGAGGTCTACATGTATCCCACATACCAAACTCTGGAGGAAATCCGAGGAGATTTGCTATTTCTCTAGGAGTGAAATATCGCAGTTTAAGCATTAACAACTTTGTTATCTTTTCTTCTTGTGACAAATTCGTAAGAGATTTGTAGATATTCTCAATCTGTAAGAAAACATACAAGATAACTGGCAAATTAGTGTACAACTAGATTTAAGATCTCCTATTGTAAGACAGTTTACAAACAATGGACACACAGTCTGCAGTAACACATGGCTGCAAAACGTACAGAGCAAAATTTCTCTGTGCGATACACTATATAATTGGCTCAAAAATAGCAATGTAAACCTTGAAAAAGAAAACAGTTAACATTGAACAGATAGGATACTTTTCAGTATATCTGTCATTTTGATCCCTTAAAATTAAATCATAAGAATAGAAGCAATAAATGACAATATAACAGAAATATACTGAAAGATAAAAGAAACTTGGCAGTGAAGTCGATTTTATAAAGCTAACCACAAGATCATTAAGACATTTATTATTTATAATCAATTTCATCAAATTAAGATGAAATTTATCATTTTTTAAACTAAGAAAATATATTAAATATCATTTCTCAAATCTAGACATTCAATTGCCTATGATAGGATTTTTACAATGGGTAAATTTTACTAATAGTTAAGAGCCTGAATCAGTATAAAAGAAGATAATGTGATCTCACTTTAAAATTTTTCAAAAATATATAAAACTTGCTATATGTCAGGCTTGTACTAGTTTTAAACCATGACACCATGAAGAATTAATGACTTAAGTGTTAATAAGGAGCATTGCTAAAATAGATTTTTTCCTTAAAAGGGAGTTTAATAGTATGTGCTATAAAGGAAGGCTCCAATATTAAGATGTCTGTGCAAAATTTTAGAGAATATTAACTATTGTAGGCTAAATTTCAATTTACTATTTATGGAATGAAAAGAAAAGCAGAAAGTAAAAATTAAAAAAAAAAATAAAATATTCCTTGTGCATAATCATGTATGGCAACAAGAAAAAAAAAGATTTATTCTACAGTAGAGAAATAGCAGATATATGAATATTTATCACATATATTCACATCCAGTTGAACATGTATAATTAATGTTCTCAATTAAGTATTAAACATAATTTTATTTAATCGTTTTCAATTATTTTAATTTTAAACCACACATAGTACCTGCACATCCTCCGCGGTCTGCAACACAGATCCTGTCCCTTCTATGTAGCTTCCATAACTGAAAAATTAACATGGATATTATGCAGCACCTAATGTATTGGTTAATGCTAAATTTCTTAAATATTTCTTGAATGAATCAATGTACATAGTTACATCCTTCTAAAGCATCTTGAATAATACCACATAAATACACTTCGTAATTACAAAATTACTAAGTAAAAGATATAATTCCATTTAAACTTCTCGGAAACTAAATATGGCACAGTATTTTGAATTGGTTAAACACCACTGAATTATGTATTATTATCATTTATTTACATTAATTTCTTTGTATTGTCATGTCTTTAATGTTCATCACTGGAAAGGATGCACTTTATATTCAAATGCTATTCAATATTGGCATCCCTGCCACATTAAAGCAAATGTTGCATAGGTGAAAATAAATTGCTATTTTTTATAATGCCTGAATTATCGCTTCTTCTCAAGAACCCAAAACTCTGCTCTCCAGTTATCATGACAAACACAGTGTCATTGAGCTTGTGTCTGCCTGTCATTTAACAGAGTATGTTTTTACTATCATTTTCATACAACAACCAGACCATTATGTAAATAACTGTATAGAAAATAGAAAATATTAATACTTAAGAAATGCAAGGTATTCATAATATTTCTAAGATCATTGCCAAGCTGGCTGTTCAACACATTAAGATCTTTTTTTCCAAAGAGAACAATTTAAAATATATATTAGAGGAAAAAAGTCACACCAGGAAAAAATAATTTTTTCAAATTATTTTTTCATATTTATCACACATATAAATATGTATTTATGTATTAATATATATTATCTACACTAAAATAAACTTTCATAGTAAGCCTTCCTTTATACCATCTTTATAATTACAAAAGAATTTCAAGGTTGTTTTTTATTACAAAATTGATAAGTCCTGTTTCATGAGAGTCCTAAACAACCTATTGGACTTGATTAGACAACAGCTGAGTGAAGTGCTTTTAATGGAAAGCAATAAACCCTTTCCCCTGAAGTACAAGGGCAGAGTATGATAAAATGAGATGAGTCTGGTATGATTACATCAGGGGCAGTGTCTTGTCCAAGATATCTAGCTAGTAGGTAAGAAGAGAATGCTTGAATTGTCAATGCACACAACTATCTATCAAATGAGTTTGAGTAGCATCTACAAAGTGGATATAGAGATCTTTGGCAAAATTTTTCCGAAAAGACCCAATATTCCCCTTCTTTCTAGGTTTAAAAAAATTGATGAGAAATATATTAAATATTTGAGAAATAACTCAGAGGAAGTCCCCTAAATGTTTATCAATAGATAACCAGTAAAATAAATTATGATGTATCTATAATACGAGAAAAGTCCTTTATGTACTGATATGCAATAATATCCAATTTATATTGTGCAGTGAAAAAAGTGCATACGGGAATGTATATAGTATGTTACCATTTACTTAAAGGGGGAATAAAATATATACATAAAGTGGAAGAAAGTCTTACAATCTTCACATCTTTTGAATTTTGAACCATGGAAATATATTACTTATTCAAAAAAGTTATCCTAATATGCTCCAGATGATTCAAGTCTATTTCTTTAGATTAAAATTTAATTTTTCTTATACATTGATCATAAGAATGCGTATCATTCTTTGAGATTTGATGTCTCATAGAAAGAAAAGTGCTACGAAATTAGCAAGCAATTCTATCTATAGAAACCATGTTTCCACTACGGATATTTAAGCTCCTATGAAGGTCACCAAACAAATGCCATTGTCTTTTACGGCACTTTTGAGGGTAGTGCACACAATGTTCTGCCAGAACGAATTTTCACTCATGTTCTACTGGAACGCAAAGCAGGCAATTAAGGGCAAAAAAAAAAAGAAAAGTAATTCAGCAAAAACATTTTATAAAATGTTCCTTGTTTTGAGAAGAACTAAAAAAAAGAATAGCTATAAAAACCTGGTTATTATGGATATAACATGAATAGATCTTTAACAAACTATAGAAATGATGCCTGAAAATACAGGCTTATGAATAGATCTTTAAAACCTACCCTTTGGTAAAGCACACAGACCTTCTGCAAGTGGGTTTAACAATGTCTAATAAAAGAGCATATCGCAGCAATGACTTTGGAGATAAGAAGTACTGATTCATGTCAATGTCATCTTCAAGAAAATCTTTTAGCATTTGCACAGAGAGATCACTGTCCTGTTGATTTTTCCTTTCAATTTCTTCTGCAGTTTCAAGCTTAAAAAGAATGGCATCTTTTCCAGAACACTGTGTGCTGCCATCAAAGCAAATATTTGGTTCAATTTTTTCTTCAATTTTATTTTCTGCATCTATTGCATATTTTTGTGGGTGTTCATATTCAATTTTGGGGAACTCCATGAGTACCTGACATTAAGTAAAAATACACAAATTATCAAAATCTTTATTAAAAATAAAAGACAAATTAATAATGGCCAGTCAACAGTATGCAAAAACTTCATTACCCTTCACAGGGTTGTCATTAAAAGATAGAAAATGTGGTTTATTTATATTTGTACAAGTTATTACAAGTTATTAATCATATAGCTATAGTGTCATCAGGCTACAGATGATTTATTTCACAGAGCTACTGCTTTCTGTATTTATTAATAAAAATTCAACAAAGTAATAGAAAGTATAATGAATATATAAAGGGCATCATATACGGAAAAGAAGTTTAGAAAGCAACATTAACATTTCTAGAAAATGTGTTTCGGATCAAAGTTTCCCATACTCCTTCATTAAGAAGGAAAAACTGGAATATACCCATGAGCTAAAGGAAAACTAGTAATTAAAAAAAGAAAAGTGCTTTTCCCATGAAAGGTTATGTCTACACACAAGCTCCTTGGGAAAAATTTGTTTCTGCAAAACACATGACTATGTATAAAGTCCTGTACCATAAAAGAAAAACCATTCCAGGCATTTTTAATGATGAAGTCTTTGAAGTCAATGTATCACGTTAATATACTCTATACATTGTTTTTGGAATTGCCTGCTATGGAAAGGGAGACATATTAGTATTATAGGGGATTCAAATGACACTACTGATTTCCTATTAGTAGGACATGAGTTCTTAACCTATGACAGTTACAGAGAGCTTCACTGAACCACGGAAACTCAGTTATCCACTCCCATTTTTGATCAAAGCACATAAAATTGCTCACATGATTAAAGACTCTACCAGTAGCAATTCAGCATTTAATTTTAGCTTATACTAATCATTACTGTTAATATATTTTAATCAATTAAGCTGAATAGCACTGGCTTTAAAGAAAATACAAACAATGTGTTAAAATACTCTTAAGCCATCTTTAACATAGAACATTAAATTTTATCAAAGTAACCAATGGCTTCTATCAGGGAGGGAAAATGCAAAATGCAAAATAGTTAATGGTCAGAAGGAAATTTATGGGAGGAGGAAGGAGATAACAGTACTAATGGTACTTTTTTTTTACTTTTAATTGATTTGTTTTCTAATGAAAAAGAAAAATTTTTTGGTTTTTTTTATTTTGTTTAAACCAATAAAAGTAACACCAGGAGAGAAAAAGGCCTTGGAGATGGCCTTAGGGCATGGTCTATACTTTAGACTCCATAGGATACATATAAACATACAAAAAGTAGTGTTTGAAAATAAATTACCAGACTGATGCATATCTGCAATAAATAAACCATACTACTAATAATAACGATACCTGGCCAGGGACATGAAAAGGTAATGGTTCTGACTGAAGCTTTGCAATAAGGAAATACCGTAGCCTTGAATTTGGAATGCCAAGCTGCAAGTAGAATAGAGTAGTTAGTTACTACAGAAAATTCAAGAGATCTGCACTAACTTTAACACCTAGTAAAAAAACTCAGAGGTATACATTTAGCTTCTGCCAGAGCAAAAGCTGCTTATCGATTTGTAGAAGACTTCTTGATAGCAAATTCTAAACCTGTTAATTTTCTGCTCTGTATCTTTATTTGAATGAGGTAAAGACTGACACTGACGAATATGTCTATGAGTTACTTTCATTTTATATTTCCCAGATAAGAATATAGATATTTTTACATTCATTCTTGATATACAGTAATTATAACAAAAATGAAATTCAAACATAGCTGTTCTTGGCTATTTACTACTTCATTTACTAAAAAGGGAGAATTCACTATGTTTTAGAAGTTAAAAGGCAATAAATATGAAATAAATTTAAAAAGATCAGATATATTGGCAGTTTCCACAACTTGTATATCTAATTTTTTAAATGGGTTTTCTTTTAATTTCTGGGCAATGAACTATATAATATGGCTAAAGATGATAAGAAACTAATAAGCACAAGGACAAAAAACAGACAGCAACACTTACAAAATCCAAATCCGTCAAATAACTTATCATGACCAACTACTTCAATTCCTTACCCATGAAATGGAAGCAATGTTTGCAATTTAATGTTATGTCCTCAAAACAGAAATTAGAAAATTACCATATGTTCATTTTGTTTTCTATCCTGGATTATTTTGAAGCATTATTACTACAGTACACCAAGTTTATAAATAACAAATTTTACATATTTTCAAAATATGCTATCCTTTATTCTCCAAAAAAAATACATTCTTTATGACCTTCAAGCTATATAACTGTTTCATAAAATATGTATAAATGCATCTATATGCATGTACTACATTCTTTAGAAAGTAATTTCCATATCTGAGCGAATTTCAGAAGGTACCTATAACATCCAAAATAGAGCCATTCTGTTTATTGAATCAAATTTCCTTAGGGGAAAAAAGCCTTTAAATTGTAATTTATATAAGGGTTTATAATTGTAGTACCTACAGAGGTTGGAGATAATAGAAATTCTTGGTACTGAAAGCCACAATTTTCTATTGTTTGTATCAACAGGTCTCTGAAAAACAAAAGAAAAAAAAATCTTTCACCCTTTACTTGGAAATGGATTCTTATATAAATACTGTACATAACATTTTAAGTGAAAAATGTAACTCTACTCAAGTTGTTTAGAATGACAATGATCCTAAGTCTTTACTAAGTCCAGTACTTGAAAAATTATATTTAATAAAAAGACATAGATATTTCTCTATTATAAATACATAAAGCTGCCAGATAAATTATCCAAATTGATGAAAGTTAGAATTGATAAATTTGCCATAGGAACTAAAACTGTATCTTCAAAGTAGCAAATCAGATGGGAACATTGTTATAGACAGCAGCTAAATCAAGGACTCGGATGCTTTTTCTGCAGCTGGGCTACTATCGGAAAGAACACTGACACTGAGCTGCTTCTTGCATCCAATTGCAGGGCAGAAAATTCCTGTCAGCAGCACCAATTTTTACTGAAAACATTCCTGCTATGAAAGAAATAGGCACCAATATAAGTGACTAAAGTTGAGAAACACCATTCTCACTAAAATGAGTGCTCATTCTAAAAATATTCAAATATCAAAATGGGAGAGAATCAGTTGAATAAAGCTTTGTAATGCTTTATGTTAGCAGTCAAAAATCAATACTAATGAATAAAATACATAACATAAATAAATGTCAGAATGTATGCATTTATTTTTAAGATCTTTATTTCACAACAGTTCCTATTATAAAACATACCAAGTCCAAGATACAAGCAAGACAAATACATATTTTTACCTTGTAGAAGATACTTCAAAACCTTTAACATTTTCTAAAAGAATATACTTTGGTAATTTCTGTAATCTAAAAAATAAAAAAATAAAAAACAAATGAAATTCTAAATATCTCATTGCTAGGAGGTAAAAAGTAGAGAAAATCATCACTTGTAAGAAACATGATGTAAGTAATTGTCCGAACTCTCTCTTTCTATAAAGGAGTTTAAAAGGATGGAGACAACTCATATTTTATTCATTTTCCCTAAAAACATGGTACACTTGATAAAGTTAACATTTGAAATGTTAAATTCCCTTGAAGCTTATCTCAAAACATGGGTTTGCACTGCACAGCCCAAAGGGTTGCCATTCACATAGAATGGTGGCTTCGAGGGTTAGCACAAGTTTTCGAACCACAAGTAACAGCATTTGCTAACATTAGCATCATTTGTATTGCTACCATGAGCAGAGGCAATAGAATTTAGCTAATAGGCTGTAACTTCCTGCCACTCACTGTGGTGGTGAGCGTGGAATTGTGAAACACTTGCAGTTATTCTATTGGTCATGGCAGAAGATAAATGACATGCACAGTATCTGAAGGGCGCATGTGTAAACCGCTAAACACCATATTCTTCCAGACCCAAAGTTTTAAATTTAAGGTAAGCTTCTACAGAAATCTAAATTTTTACCTTGGGAGAATATCTAGAATATACAAGAAGCTATTCGTCCTTGGATCAGTCATATCACCCTGCAGGCCAATTCTAAAGGGGTAAACAAAGCACAAAAAGTTTATCTAGAATCTTATATGGAGATATCAAATCACTTTTAAAAAGTCAAAACTGAGAGAATTAAGTTTGTCCTTACAAAAATCATGAACATCTTGTTGCTACCGAGAACAAAATTCCTTTGTTTATTTAATTAAAAAGAAAAAAGCCCCATATATCTAATAAATTACACTTAAAATTTATTTTTACAAAGCAATATGCCAAATGAAGCAAAAAAAGAACAAGAAATGAATGAGGAATAAAATCAATTACCCTCTTAAAAGCACTTTTTTCAGGAAAATTACACACACACACACACACACACACACACACACACATTAGCCAACAACCTTTTGCTCTGCCCCAGGTGATAGAAGAGTTCATATGACTAGGGTAGCAATCTGGAGCTAACGGCATTGGTGACTAATCTAAGCAAATCAGAGTAGTAGGTAAGGCTAATACAATCTCGTCCAATGTAAGGAAGAGAGGCTTAAGCTGAGGACTTGATTCTACAAGCAGGAGTTTCAACTTGGCTAGTCCTACCAGGGTCAAGACAGGTCATGTAAAGAGGTAGTATTTGAGCTAGCAATTAGATCTTACAACTAAGAGTCACAATATGACCAAGGATTGAGCAGAAAGGAAGACTTGAATTGGGCCTAAGTAGCAGAAACAGGACCAGGGTTTAAAATCATGCTACTTATTATTAAGAGCTTCATAAACTGACAGCAGGCCAAAACCATCAGTGAATCTGAGGCTCGGCCAGGGGATTAGACTGGACTTGAACAGATTCCTCGGAAATCTTTGGTTCTTCTTATTCTGTCCCTTTCCTCTCAGAGTTTCAAATGATAACTACAAAATCAGTTCCTGCTGGGCTAATACCGGGTGGGGGGATGGTAGGGAAGATATTGGGGCCCACTGCAGTGATACACGAGGCTTCACAGCGCTGAGGCTGCACTCTGTTTGGACATCATACTTATTGTACTTCACATTATGACTAGTGCTGAATTATAAATATAAGTAGACGAAAGGAATTATTTATGAAAAATTTCAAAACTATGAAACGTAACTGCCGAACTTCAAAGTGTCCATGCTTGAAACTATGGTATTACTTGATTTAATGAGTCCTTCGAAAGTACTCTTTCTTGACAGAGAAATATTTATTATACATACCTTGTGAATGGCTGGCACGGAGGGCTCATTAAAATCATATTGAAAGATAATCTGTCAAACTCTTCTAGTGTAATCCCCTAAGGAATGAACATTTGAGGAAAAAAAAGAATATAAAAACATGGATAGAATGAGGCAGAAGGAAAATACTAATGAACTATAACTAAATATATCAGAAATTATAACAGTGTATACAATATAACACAATACTTTCAAATCAAATTCAGTTAAACTTTCCACAGCACTCTGGTGCAGGACATGGGGCAGTAAACTGAAGCTATTAGAAATGAAGTCACTTCCCCGCCAGGTGCCAGCTCCCGCCAGAGCCGAGCTAGAAAGGCAGTTTCCTGGATCCTAAGTCCTTCTTTCCTCTATCATGCCTCAAGCACAACACTGCTGTTTTCTGGGGTCAAACATGGAGCATGTTATTTTATAATTAATGATTTTTGGCATAGGATAGGGGAAATTTTAAAATATCTATTAATCAATAATTTTATTTAGTAAATGTGATACACTGACTAGTCACCATCCCTTTTCATGTATGTCTGTTAAAGGCCTCATTTTTAGATATCCGCAATTATTTCATTGTTTTGCAGTTGCACACAAAGAACTTTAAAAGATTACAGACAAGATTAATCAAAATAATCCCTAATGGGCTAAGTGGTTGAAAAATGTGCTATTTTGATCCTTTTTATATATCAGAAGATGAACATAGAGAAGCACAAGTCATGGGTTTGCCAACTCTTATTAAGCACTCTTAGTGCACATCCTTAGCCAGGAATTTAAAGAGATCAGCCCAGAATTACAACCTTTCTAATTATAATCCACTTCTAAGAAGTTCAAGTATGAGAGTAAAGCAGGAAAAGCTTTACTCTGAGTTTCGTAAAGAGTGAGTTAACCTGATCCATGTCAGTTGTCTCCATCGTAGTAAAAGTCTGACTGTGCAAGCCTGTCATTTTTTGATTGCAGGATTTTTAAATAATTTAAGATACATTTGTAAAATGAAATCAAAATTAAATATTGAAAATTTCCCAAAGCACTTCCAGAATCCTGGATTCTCAGGAAAGCAATTTGAAAATCGTACACTGACCAGTGTATGGGGCCTGGCATTAGATAGCACATCACATTCAAGTTCAACAGTTTGTCCATACAGGGCCCCTGGGATGAGCAAATGGATGTGGATTGATTACAGCTAAATTCCTAAAACTGAGGTAAAATTAAAACAACAATCTTTTATAGCAATTATACCAGGAGTATCCTATCTAGAATCTAAAGAAATTAAACAGAGTCAGTCTCTAACATAGACAGATACTAAAAAAAAAAAAAAAAAAAAATCACAATTTTAAAGGATCTTTGAAAACAGTGATTTTTTTAAATAGTGTAGGCCAAATAATAAGACAGTTGTGCAAAAAATAATCACTAAATTGGACCATTCACAATTTAATTTATTTAATCTGGCATTCTAGGTTGATGAATACATATTTGAATTCAAGAAAGTAATCAGGGAGATACACGAGTTATCTTTAATGAGTCAGTATTTTAAAGCTAATGGAAATTTATTCTTTTTCCATTATATGGCCATAAAAATTAATGAGAACACTTTTGCTTTCATCCAGTATTAGATCAAGTCAGTGTGGCAACACCATTTATCCCATGTTCATGCGCAGTTGTTTTGTCCCTCTGCCCGCCTTATTGCTCCTTTTCTCAGAAAGTTTCCTGGCTATTCTCACACTTAATTTTCTTCTGCTTAACATCATTTTTCTGTTGCTTTTTTTTTTAATGTTTCCTACCTCCGTTAAAAAATACTATCTGACTAGGCATGGTGGCTCACGCCTGTGATCCCAGCACTTTGGGAGGCTGAGGCAGAAGAAGGATTATTTGAGGAGTTTGAGATCACCCTGGGCAACACAGCGAGACCTCCATCTCTCCCCTTGCCCCCAAAAAATTAGCTGGGCATGGCGGCATGTGCCTCTGTCTTTTTTTTTTTTTCACCATTGTTGATTTAAAGTTTACTTTATCTGATACGAAAATGGTTACATCTGCTTGCTTTGGGTTTACATTTGCATGGAATATTTTTTCCATCCCTTTACCTTGAGTCTGTGCGAGTCCTTGCAAGTTAGATACGTTTCTTGGAGACAGCACACATTTGGGATGTGTTTCTTAAATCCGTTCAGCCAATCTAATTCTTTTACGTGGGGCATTAAGACCATTCATGTTCAGTGTTAGTATTGACACGTGGGATACTGTTCTGTTCATGATGTTGGATGATACCTTGTCTTGTTTTCCCTCTTGTGCTATTATTTTATTAGAGCTGTGAGTTTTAACTTTTAGGTGTTTTTACACTGGTGCTTATCTATCGTGCTGTTCCATGTATGATATACTTTTGAGCATTTCCTGTAGGGCAGGTCTAGTAGTTACAAATTCCCTTAGTGTTTGTTTGTCTGGAAAAGTCTTGATTTCTCCATCATTTATGAAATTTCATTTTGCAGAATACAAAATTCTTAATGGGCAGTTGTTCTGTTTAAGAAGACTAAAAATGGTACTCCAATTTCTTTTGGCTTGTAAGGCCTCTGCTGAGAAGTCTGCTGTTAACCTGATGGGTTTTCCTTTGTAATTTAGTTATTGCTTTTGTCTTGTAGCTTGCAGCATTTTCTCCTACATTTTGACTTTGGCTGGGTTGATGCCTATGTGTCTTGGAGATGTCCTGTTTGCTATGAATCTTGCTGGTATTCAATGACCATCTTGTATCTGGATATCTGAATCTCTGGTGATACCAGGGAAGTTTTCCTCAACAATTCCACAATACCATTACATGTTCTCTAGAATGGCTAAAGTTAAAAAGACTAATAGCAAGTGTTGACAAGGACTTGAAACTTCTCACTTAAATATTGATTGTGGGAATGGAAAATGGTAAAAATCTTTTGGAAAACTACTAATATTTTCTCATAAAGTTAAAGAAATTTACCACGTAACCCAGCAATTTCCCCTCTAGGTATTTCATTTCACAAAAATGAAAACAAAGGTCCACACAAAGAATTATACACAAATGTTCATAGCAACTTTATTTGTAATAGCTAAAAACTAGAAACAACTTAAATGGCAATAATCATGTGAATAGCTAGATATATATTATAGCATATGATATTCCAGTGTATGAAATATTAATCAATAATTAAAAAAAGAGCAAACTATCAATATACACAACAACATGGTTGAATTCCAAAAATATCAACACTAAACCAGAGCAGTTACACTCAAAAGAGTCACACTCTATGGTTTTATTTATGATATACTACAAAGGGAAAATTTAATCTATAATAAAAGAAAGCAAATCAGTGGTTGCCTGGGTTAGGGCTGGAGACTGACCAAAATAGGGCACTAAGGAACTAGTTAGTGTGATGGAAATGTTCCATGTCTTGATTGTGGTGGGGATGGTTACATGGTTAATGTGTTGACAAAAACTCAAACTGCACACTTAAAATGGGTGCAATTTATTGTATGTAAATTACGGCTTCATGAGAAATTTGTAGTAAAATTTTTCATGACAAGAAATTGGTAGAAAAAAACACAATTTCATATTATTTTGAAAATAACTTAATGTACATTGGTGTTAAACACTTCTGCTGAGTTCGTAACAGGTGAAATGGGTTAATTTTGACAAATTGGCCATAATAAGAAGAATTCAGTAAGTAATAACCAGTGACTGCCTCCCTTGTTTTTACCACATGCTATATATATTGTACGAGTATTGAATAAAAGCAAAGAATTAAAGTTTAATATCACCACAGACAGAAATAAGCATGTAGAAGTCAAGCATATTCTTTTATTTTAATCCTTCCTTTCAGAGACCAAAATATTGATCTATCTCTACAGTTAGAAATTAAAAAAAAAAAAATAGCAGGCTATCTTCTGATAGTCTACAAAAATGTTAATTCCCTTCTCCTAAACTTTTTATTTAAATATGACCTATCTTCCAATTAAGCCCCCAGAAACCAGTATTTGACAGTGTTTTTCAATCACATTTTCATTGCCATACATACTTGTTAAAATGGTAATAATTACTCACTTCAATTGTCTTGGCCAGTAACTGTGTCCGAGGAAAATTATACTTGTATACTTCATTAGCAACAGTGTTTACATCAATGGCAGCCACCACTTGTGCAGGTATACCACTTTCTGTAATAACAAATGGATTATCCTAAAAAGAAAAGTCCTCAAAAAGAAAGGTTCATTATAGAAAGAAGTCAAAATAGCAGAATTTAGTAGTACATTTCCTTACTTCCTCATTTATCTAGCCAAATCTCAGATTGTTGATGGAGGGCCAGGAGCTAGGCATGAAGTGGAATATTTGAACACGCACTTCTCGCTCATCTCTCTGATAGCATTCCAAGGCTAAAGATAAGATTTAAATGTTTTAGTCATAACCTCTTATATTTGTTTTCCTCCCTCATTAAGATAGATGCCTATGAGTCGAACAGAAAGTTTTCCTAAGTTAAAACAAACCAAAAATAGGAAAGTCAAGTATATTCTTAAAAGCCATATCATTTGGAACTTTATGTAAATAAATTACCATTCATTCTTCACTTCATCACATTAATACAAAGTTGCTTCACAATTACCACTGAAAAGGTTTTCAGGTAATTTTTTATTAACAGGTTTATTGAAATATAATTCACATACCAAAAATTCACCCAATTAAAGCTTAGATAAGTTTTAAAATGAGGTGAAAAATTAATTGGTGTCAAAATGTAAAAGGCTCAAAGACCAAAAATTTAAAATTTTGACAGACCAGAGAGAATATGAGAAGAATAAGGAAAATAATCATAAAGGTATGCCTTTACTGTCCTTCTGTCTTGCTGCTCAAGAAAAACATTTTCAAAATGTGTTCAGGTTCAGAGAATTCTAGTATATTCTTTAATGGCAGTCAAAATTTGAACTCTGTAATTGTAGCTGCTGCTATATTTTGCAATTACCACCCTCTTCACCAAAACATGTATAAAACCAATTATGTGCGCACTCTATCCTAAATCAGGAGAAAATGTGAAGGGTTTTAAAAAGGAAAGTATTTGAAACTTCTTAAGAAAATCATCAGAGAAAACAATTACAATTACATAGTAGCTCCAAATACTTACTTCTTTAATAACCACTTGCTGATTAATAGCTTACCTTAGCTTAGCCCAATATCGAAAAAGGAAAAAAAAAGTTAGGATCAGAGGAGCTGGGGCTCAGGTAGCAGACACCTGGAAATAAAACCAGATCACGGCACATAGAACAAGGAGAAAGGCTCCACACACTCACAAAACAATCACAGTCTGATACTGAGACCTAGAAGAGATGAGGCCAGAGACAAACGGCACAAGTGTCTCCAAGTAAGTAGTTACTCAGTGCCTGCTAGGCAAGACGCTCAGGCAGGACCAGTTACCCCAGGTATCCTGCTGAAAAGGAAGGTCCCCTAGGCTTTGTACCCTAGAAACTTCCAGGTCAGGTTAGTAATACCAGAGGTAGTCTCCACTGAGCTTAAATTCAATAATTAATTACTTGCTTTAGTATAAATTTAAAGTTATAAGTGATATATTTGTCAAAGGCATCAGATCTTGGAACATAAGTCAAGGAGGCTTCTAAACAAAAAAAGTATTGGTATAAAAGGATCAATTTGCAAAATCACAGAGCTGTTATAACTCAGGTCAAAAACTAAGCTAATCCTTCTAAGAGCTCAAAATTAAATACACTTCATTGTACTATTTTACCGTTTTGCTAAATATGCTGTAATCATCATGATATAGCCTGCTTGCATTCCCACTATATATGCAGCAAACTGGGATTACCCTGGAGTTGGTTAATACGACTTTTGTCTTTTTTCAGGCTGAGTGAAAATCCACGGAGATGTGCTAAATCTGTACCATAATCAATAATTAATTTTATGGTCTTGTATTATGTGCCTAGAGGTCATAAAAACTGACCAAAAACCAACCACCAAATGAGTGTTTCATGTGGAGATCCAAAAACTGATGAACTAAAAATTCCTTCTCAGGAAAGACTGGATTTTTAAAGCCAATAAGCAAATGTACTCTTGGCATAAATTGATGTATATATTTTAGACTGTTATAAAATTAGGACCTATTGTGTAACCTAAAAAGTCACTTCCATAAAGATAAATGGAAGTATTAAGATATTGACATTAATTCAACTTGCCTTTTTGAAACAATTTTTTGGGGGCTATTGATGTGTTTCTAAGGAAAAAGTTAAACTTATACATAACAAGTTTAAAAAGCAAGCCTGTCAATTCTGTCAAAATCTTAAATTGAGCTCCAAAGACAAGTTGTCTTTACATTTCCTAATATATAATTTAAATCTGTAGTCTCTAAAAATCTTTACTTTTAAGCTGCATACACAGATTTTTAAAATACATAACTAAAAATGTCAAAGTGAAAATTCTCTAGAGTTTTGCCTAGGTGAGCTCCACCGCTTAAGCAATCTCATAGTAGTAGTTATCAAAGGGGAGAAAGAATCAGGAAAAGGGATCTGTCAAGATCTTCTGGTGGAAGTGGAGGGAGGGGATGTATTTTCAGTACTTCGATCTATTACTTTGCCTGGATTTTATTCATGGTATTTCAGTTACTTTTCAGGATTTCATATTTATCAATAGGAAGCATGAGTAAAAAAAGTGTGAAACATCATAGTTAAAGAAACACAGAAAATATTATTTTAAAAGGTTGTCAGACAGGATCTATAAGGAAAGGATAAGGATATCATGCTTCCATTTCTATGAGGACTGAATTTTAAAAGGCAGATTTAGTTATCAAGGGAGACTTCTACATGAGATGTTAGCAACGCCACTGAGAATACATACATAATTCTTGCTCTCAAGTATGTTTCTTATTAAAGTAGACAAGAATCACACACATACCCCAGGTTTGAATATCAATAATTTTCCTTCTTTTCTGGTCACTCTCTCTGGAAAAGGGAAGAACTTCTGGTTGGTAACAGTGAAAAGGTTTACAAGTTCACGCTCTACTTGATTTTCCTAACCAAACAAATAAAAAGATTTAATTGTTCATGTGTAGTTATTTAGGTAGTAAGAAATCAATATTTAAAAAATGTAAATATAGAACTAACCAGCCCACTTCGAAATAAGATAAGAAAGTGGTTTTTTAAAAATTATTTTCCTTCTTTATCATTTATTTTCTGATCTGTATCTCATATAGGTGAGTAACTATTTGAATTACTCATAATAACCATACCTGAGACATTTAATCAGGTATGTTAACACTGACATCTAGTTGTAAAATGGAAGATCAGTTGAATACATCCAATGCCTATTTCCTTTGGTTCAGAGTGATAGCTTAATGAGGAAAGAAAGCACTAAGCACAAACAGACCAGTAAGGATATTCTCTCTCTCTCTCTCTCTCTCCCTCTCTCTCTCTCCACCCCCCTCTTGCCTCCAACTCCCCCAGCCCCAAACCTGTAGCTTTCCTTGGCAGAACAGAAGAGAAAAAGCAATCATTAGCCATTTTGGCAGGGCCACAGGAAGGCTACAAAGCACTGTATCACACTTAGTTCTGAGGGAGCAGGGCGCCTCTATTTCCAGGAGCACATGTTGGTCAATCATAACAGTCACCTACAGAGAGTATGGTACTGTGCTAGAAGCTGTACAGAAACAAGGAGAAAAAGCACAGAATGTGGACTATGTAAATACATGGCCATGCAGATAAAAAATAAAGTAAATGAAATTTAGAAAATATAGAATCATCTTTAATGACTGCAACATTGCAATATGCTATTGCATACACTGGTAAAAACAAAAAGTTTTTAATAAGGTATTAAAATGTTCATTGGGTTTGGGGCAAATCTCTCATGTTGTGAAAGAAATTAAATATACTTTGTATAACTATTAAAATTCAATAATGTGGGGAAAACATTTGCAAATCATATATATGACAAGGGATTAATATCCAGAAAACATAAACAACTCCTACAACTCAACAATAAAAAAAATTGCAAAATGGGCAAAGGATTTGAATAGACATTTCTCTATACTGAAGATATGCATAAGACCAATAAGCACATGAAAAGATGCTCAACATCTTTAGTTATTAAAGAAATGCAAGTAAAAACCAAATCATTTCACACCCATCAGGATGGCTATAATTAAAAAAAAAATAACAAATGAAGTGCATGGCAATGGAGAAAATGGAACACTCATGCATTGCTGATGGGAATGTAAAATTGTGCAGCTGCTATGAAAACAGTTTGGCGGTTCCTCAAAAAGGTAAACAGCATTATCATATGATCCAGCAAGTCCACTGCTAGGTACATACCCAAAGAAATTGAAAATAAGGACTCAAACAGATACTTATATACCAATATTCAAAGCATCATTATTCATAATAGTCAACAGGTTGAAACAACCCAAGTGTCTATCAACAGATGAACAGGTAAACAAAACTGTACATACATACAATGGAATCATATTCAGCCATAAAAAGAAATAAGGTACTGATACATGCTACAACATGGATGAACCTTGAAAACATGTTAATACTAAGTGAAATAAGCCAGACACAAAAAGACAAACATTGTATGATTCCGCTTATATGAGGTACACAGAATAGACAAATTCATAAGACAAAGTAGAATAGAGGTTACTGGGGTCTGGGGGAAAGGGAGACAGAGAGTAATTGTTAATGGCTACAGAGCTTCTGTTTGGCATGATGAAAAAGTTTTGGAAATGAATGGCAGTGACAGTTGCACAACATTGTGAATGTATTTAATGCCACTGAACTGTACAATTAAAAAATGGTATTTTATGATATTCATATTTTACCACAATAAAAAATTCCATTTTAAACCTTATATAAAAATCACTCAAAATTGAAGTTCATTACTATTCCCCTTTTGCCGCTTCGTACAATTTAATGTGTAGATTCAAGTTAAGTTAGTGGCTCTAACCAGAACAATGACAACATAGCATGGTTAAAAGATCAGGTAGATAGACCTAGGTTAGAATACTGGCTCTACCACTAGCTAGCTTATTACATACTTAGAACAAGGCCTAACATTTAGAAGTTCCTTAATAAACAATGAAGTTAGCTGCTGCTGTTGTTAGTCTTGACTACTATACAAAAACCACATGGAAAGGAGCAATGCATTTTATTACAGATAAATTTACAACTTTAATACATCAAATAAGTGAACACTGGAAGACAAACCAGTGTGGGAAAAATATTTGAATGAATATGATTAAGAGTCAGTATCCCTAATATGTAGACCTCAAACCAAAAGATGAGAGAATAGAGAGGCAGGGAGAGGAGGAGGGTTACTTTGGATTACAGGGTCCGCCAGGGAGGGTCTCTCTGAGGAGGCCACACATGAACGAAGACATGAAAGGTATAAAGAAGCTGAAGCGGAAAAATCCGGGGTTAGAGTTCTCTGGTTGGAGGTAACAGCAATAGCAAACAATATAGAAGGAATTTGGAAGGTTTGAGGAACAGAGAAAAAGAAAACCAGAGAGCCTAGACTAGAGAAATAGGGAAAGGGTAGCAAGTGAGATTGAAGAGGAGACATAAGGCAGATTTCACAGTCCTAGTAAGAATATGGGACTGTGATCCTAACCTCAAAGAGACACCATTTAAGCAGGGAAGTGGCATGATCTGGTTTACTGTGGAAAAGATCATTCTGCTTGCAATGTGGAGAATGGATGGAATAGGAAGGCAGAGTGGAAGGAAGAACAGTTGGGAAGCTATTTTAATAATTTAAATTAGAGATGATAGTATCTTAGATTCAGTATAGTAGCAGTGGCAATCGAAAAACTATAGAAATTCAAGTTGCATTGGCTAACAGGATAGAAAATATTTAACTGTTTCATTAACTCAAAAAAACTTAGTTAAAATTACACAATTTCCCCTATCAAATTAGCAAAACTTGAAAATGGATAATGAGTAATCCTGATGAATATGTAGTTGAGTAAGGCACTCATAAACCTCTGAAAAGCAATTTGCTATCTTATGAAAAGCCTTAAAAAAAAAAACCTTAGTTTTTAACTCACTAACTAGCACATAGTAAAACTTATTGTTCAATGAATTAATTCAACATTTAGAAAATCTTAAAGAGAAAATCAGGATTTATGCTCAAGGATGTAACTATAGCACACTGTACTTGCTAAAAAATGAGGAACAATCTACATATTCGACATTTAAGGAGTGGCTGAATTACAGTTTATGATAAAGTACTAAGCAACTTTTAAAATCATGTTCTTGGTGTTTCAAGATATTGGAAAATGCAGACGTTATGTAACCTTACAAAATTAACAAAGAGAGCAAATAGTACTAGAGTTATTGTTTTGTTTTCATGCTGTAAGTTTCAATATGAGAAATGAAGCTAGAAAGTCAGCAAATTCAGTAGTAAAAATTTAATATTCACTAACCTAGTCTAGAATCAAAACTCAATAAAGCTGCTCAAAAAACTTACATGCTCAACCCATTAAATACTGTCCGTATCTTACAATGTTAGTTTTTTGTTATCCCTGGTACTAAATAAGGAAGCGGGGAAGTTTCAGTTTGGTGGTTGTCTTAGTAATTTAAGAATAAACATTGAGCAAGTTCAAAGCCTATTCGTCACTCGGAGTAGCACAGTACGTGGCACAGAATAGGAACTCGAATATTTTTGAGTGAATATCACCAAAAATAAATCTTTCAGTTCCAACTTAGCACCAAAGAAATTTAAAACCTCAAAATGAAAGAGGTACATAAAAAGTAATAGCGATAATAATTTATAAAATTTGGAGTGTCTACAATGTATCAGGCACTAATAAGCACTTTACAGGCCTCATCTTTAATCATCACAATAATCCTCCTCTGAAAGTACTACCTTTCATACTTTAAAACCAGGAAACAAGTTTAAGGAACTAGCTAGAGGTCACACTGCAACAAAGCTTGAACTTAAGTTTGAACTCAGTTCTCTGGCATCTAAACGTAGAACTACAGAAACCGCATGCTTCTTTCCAAAGATCAGACTTCCCAGTTTTTCCTTTATGCTTCCCCTACAGTCCTATTTCGTATTCACTAACTTCTACCTTGAAGTGGAGTTAATCTTTCAAGACCCATCTCTCAAGAGCCCTCCCTGCTCAGCTCCCTCCCCTCCCCCGCTGAGGCATCCTCCAGGGTACGGGACCGAGTCCAGACTTCTAGGTGACTGCACTCGCAGCACTGGGGCTTGGCACTAGGCCGGGAGCTCGCCCCTCTCCGTAACTTTGTCGATACCTTTTGAGTTTGTTTTACAGCCTTGAGACTCCCAGCTCAGAAACTGGGCCCTAGGAGGCGGCTCGGCGCCGGGTGATGGAAGTCCCCGCCTGGAGGGGCCGCCGGGGCGGCGCCCTGGGGCGGTTTCCAGGACAACCAAGGGCTTCCTCCTCCCGCCCCGCTCCCCGTCTCCGCCCCCGGCGTCTCGCCGCTCCGCCCCTCCCTGGCGCCGGGGCTTGGACAAGAAGCTCTGAGAGAGCACAGGGAGGGCCGCGCGGTCGGCTCTCACCTCTCAGAGCGTGGTGCATGCCGCCCACGCCGCTGTACAGCTCCAGGACCCGCAAGGGCTCCATCCCCGCGTCGCCGCCGCTGCCTCCTCAGATCTAGGCCTGCCGGTCCTTCCGCTCGTGTTTCCGCCGCGTCCGCGCCATCCCTCGGCCTCTGGTTCCGCGGCTTTTCAGTTCCCCCCTCTCCTGCCGTCCCGGGTTCAGTCTTACCCGGGCAGCGCAGGGCCTGGGGGCTGGCAGGGGTCGGGACGGGGACAAAGGACAGAAAACAGTAAGGCCTCTCAAGTGAATAGCAGCCACTCAAGCCTAATTTACGCTCCATTTTCCTTATTTGGTGTTTTCCCAGGCCTTGGGTGGAAGAGAAAACTGGAGCTCGGTGTAAGAGCCTTGCTCCCTGGTTAATTAACACTGGTTAGAATCCGGAAAAAGTCATTCTTCAGGCAGGCTGCTTTTCTGTCCCTTGGAAGTGTTCAAACATTGCTTCGACTAGTCTTGAGCACATACCGCGTGAGCCTCTTCCTTAGAGAAGGTCCCAGAATTACAAGGACAAACAGAAGTCCACGTGCAGCAGAGCCCTGAGTGCGTGCTAATAATACAGAGGATGGTTGCAGTGACTATCACGTAGGGCTATTTATGGGCCTCCAAGTGCTTGATGCTCCAGGATGGCCCAATGACCAATTGTTAAAGGCTCGATTACGAACTAAGATAAAGTAGCCATATGGAGGAGAGGAAGTGTTCTCATTGTGAAGAGTGTCCTTCTGTTTGTTCCCAACCCTGCCACAGGTTAACTTTTGTTAGGAATTCAGGGGTACCACTTGTAATAACAACAACCGACTTGTTAGAAATTATGCCTGCCTGCTAATGTAATGCCATTAAGTAAAGTATGACTACTGTATCATTTTGATGTGGTCTTTGAAATTAACTTTTTAAATTGTAAATGTGTACTGGCCTTTAAATGCTTTGGTTTTTATTAGTCACTGATTTCAGATAAGAAGGGGTATGTGGTAGAAAGACACCAGAGAACTGAGTTTTAGCCCTGGCATTAACTGGTTGTGTGACTTTGGGACAAACCTCTTTCCTCATCTGTAAAATAAAAGGGGAAAGAAGCTAGGGAGATAATTGCTGAGGGACAAGATTCCATGGCTGAAATTAGAATTTGAAAAAGTGAGCCCTAATTTGGCCACATGTTAATTATCTGTTCAAATTAAAATATCTAAAAAGAAGACATTCATTTTTTATTATCTGCGTTAAGCAAATGTACTCTTAAACCAACTCTACTTACAGAAACTGTATACACACTGACATACATAATGCATGAAACAAATTTTTCTAATATTTATTACATAATATTGGTACCATAAATTAATGAGTACATAAAATATAAAAGGAGCTATATAGTCACAGTGATTTATATATATAGTCAACAACCAACATACTAAATCTAGAATCTGTTCAGCATTAGTGCTATAAATCGAAATAAATATGATGAAGGATCTTATTCGTAGGGGAGAGACAGGACATACACATGTGGCAGAGTTAATGAAAAATACCAACCTCCTGAGAGGAAGGGGGCTAAAACCCCACCCCTACCCAGGCTGATGACAAACTTTTCACTGGTACTTAAGGATCTTCACAATGTAGCCCCACGCTTCCTTTCCTTCCTTAACTTTGGTTTCTCCTCTTCTTGAGCTCTGCTGTAAATTAAACTGCCCAGCAGTCCTCAAACATACCCTTTCCTCCCCAACTTCTCTGCTTATTTTCCTTGCTTGTGTTCCTTACCTTGCCCGGAAATGTTCTTGCCTTCTTCAAAACCTATACTTCATATGGAACCTCACTTCTAGACTCCTGGGATAGAAATCCTGACTCAGTTCCTCAATCTCTCTCATCTTCTGAAATACAGATCTCACCTGTTCCTGTCATTCGATCCTTTAAGTTCTGTCGAGCCCAATGTTTCACCTCATAGGTGCCACATCTTTAAGTATTATTTCCTCTCTTAAGCTTATTACATGTGATAATCACTTCAAGAATAAAAGCTTTCTCCATAATCATAATTCACAACTATCTCCGTGGAAGAAGCTGTATATAAGCCCCCTCAGATTATGTGTGCGCTTTCTTCCAATCACCGGCACAAATTATGTAATTTAGGGGAGAGTGGGGAGGGTTGGCTGGAGACAGCATGGTAAGGAGTAGTTAACGAGGAAAGTGGGATAAGCAGTAAGAAAATATATTATTAATACTGACTGCTCATAAGGGAGAAGAAAGCTCTTTAGTCCCATAGTTTCCTCAATGATATGTCCAATAGCACTTATATTCTAATTAGAGAAACCCAACATCCTTTCTGAAAATACCAATATATATCAAAACCTGGACTTTAGTATACTCAGTGCATTTTCTTGTTAAACAGAAAATGCATTTGTAAAAAAATCAAAATGTCAGTTCACACCTGAAAAATAAAGGCACATCTGAAGCGTATCAGAAATAATTAAGGGACATATCACAATACTAAGGGTTATATTAAAATGGTAATAGCACATACTCAATTATTGAAGGGCTCGTTGCATAACTTAGAATCTAATGACATTTTCCTCTTCTCCTACCTCTTATTTCACTGATCATTAATATCTAACAAAATTAAATAAAGTTTGCCAAGTGCTTAAAATACCTTTTGCAATTGCCTTAGGGTTTCCATGATCCATTCTGTATTCCTCAGTGAAACATGATTTGGATTCCTATACAGGCTCATCTACAGGGAGAGAACATCCTGCTTATGGCAATTGCTGTGCATCCTGGTTTTACACAGAAAAAGAATGGTCTTTATCAATTGCATGGAAAATAAAAAAGTCACCATATGGGAATAAATTGACGATGAATGTCCTAAAGAGAGGAAATTATATTCAGAAGAAATTCAAATTGGAAGGGCCCACAGAGCCCATCTACCCCTCGTGAGCTCCCACTTGTTAAGAATGCTTTCCACCATGTTCCCGATCTGCCAGCACTAAGCCAAGGCTTGCAAGCAGCGAACGAGGGGCCCACTGTACTTCACAGAGTGAAATGTTTGGTGGTGAATACCTTGAATTATTAGAAAACCCTTTTTTATAGTCACCTAAAATCCAGTTTCTTCCTCTGCATTGATTTTTCAAAACTCTTCTATCATGCTTTGCTTGGTGGTTAAGAATATGAGCTTAAAGCTGGGTGCAGTGGCTTACACCTGTAATTCCAGCTCTTCAGGAGGTCAAGGTAGCAGGATTGCTTGAGGTCAGGAGTTCAAGACCAGCCTGGGAAACATAGCAAGAACTCATCTCTACCAAATAAATAAATAAATAAATAAAAATTAAAAAAATAAAGAAGAATGCAAGCTTGAGAGCCAGAGTGTAGACAGGAATCATATAGATCTGCTGCTTCCTAACTAGGTAACTTGGAGAAAGTCACTTCATCTTTTCCAGCCCAAGTGTACCTCTGAAATGCAGTTGCTACGAGGGTTAAATGAGGATTAAAAGCACTTAGCCCAGTGCCTAGCACAATAAATGTATGTTTAATAAAGAGTCTCTATATAATGACATCCTCTCAGTCAGAGGTCCCAATCTGTGACAAGTTGTATAATTATTTCATTATATACTACAATGTAATAATAATATAAATAAAGTGCACAATAAATATAATGTGCCTGAATCATCCTGAAACAATCCCCCTCCTCCACAATCTGTGGAAAAATTGTCTTCCATGAAAAACAATCCCTGGTGCCAAAAAGGTTGGGGACCGCTGCTAAGTGATACATTTTTAGTCCCTTCAACTGTGCCATATGGCATGATTCAGACCTCTCCTGTTGATCATACCCTAGTTTGGTGATGCCCATTTTAGGATCCATAACCCAACACTGCATGAAAAACCGAACAAGGTCAGAGCAGCATACTGTAGAGTGGGCCAGATGGCTGCAGACACCCAAGGGCTCTAGGGGAGCTTAGGCCATGTAGGAGGCATTCAGGAGTCCTTGGTTGGACCAGGGTGGAGTAAAGGCTGGAAGTCTGGAAGCCACACACCTGAGAAGGTGCTAAGCATGGAAGCACAGGAAGTTAGAGAGCAGACAGCAGCACTCATAGTGAGAGAGACACCCCTTAGCTCTTAACTCCCAGAAAGACCAGGATAGCTGTGAAGGGTGCATCTATAGCTCTGGCAATCTTCAGGGAAACTTTTGTAAGCGACCTTACCCTGGAACTGGGGAGATCTGGGGTGGAGTGGAGGGGGAACCTATTAAGAGCATCCAGACATTTATTGACTCTTTCACATGCCAGGCACTAAAGACAGTTTAAATTAACTTAATTAACATTAAAATTTAGTTCATCCCACTAGGCACATTTGAACTGCTCAGCATTGCTCAGCACACTTACAGAATATTTCCATCACCACAGAAAGTTCTATTGGGCAGAGCTGTTCTAGAATGACAGTGTCTTGAAGCTACAACCTTTATGAGTAGTCCATAAATAAATAATAGCATTGAAATGGCATTAATTGCTTAATCATTGCAGACTCAGCACTGATTTAAAATAAGTGCCCCCAAAACATGGACTCAATAAAAGCAAAACTTGCAGGAAAACATTCCATCTCTTTCTCTAGTATCAGTCACCATATTGATAGACTGTCACAAAGGAAAAGAAACAGGAAACAGCAGATGTGTTCTATCAGTGACATGATAAACTTTGAAGGGAAAAAGAACAGATGGAAAATGAACCTCATGGTATCTTTAAGGAGTAATACTTTTCTGTTGGAAGGTATATTCTAGTGACTTCTGACTGTGAATGATGTCATCTTACAGTTACCTCGGAAGGAGAAAAAGAATAAATATTTTTAAAAATTAGAATCAAGAGTAAATTGAATTATACATTTTCTGCTGAAAAATGTATAAACCATGCAGTTGGCCTTAGAGGTTGCCATTTCCAAGTACTCAGCCACAGATTTTAACATCAATTTTCCTCTTTAAGGTTATTTCTGAAATTTCTAATTTAAAAATATTTTGCAGCAAATTTTAAAGATCATGTTTTAGTTAAATTAAAGATAATGGGGTTCTCTTTTTAAAACTGTTTTCATAATAAGCTCACAGAAAGTTAGAACTAGGAGGAAACTTAAGGACTATTTGGTCCAGTGTTTTTCAAAGTGTCTTTAGAGATAGAACCTTTTGGTCAAACAAAATCGCATCTAGAATCAGGAGCAGAGAGTGACAGAGAAGTAGAGCAAGTGCACACACACACACACACACACACACACACACACACACACACACACACTGTTCTGTTATTGAAGCGTGGATGCTAGCAGGCCCACGACACTGCCAGATCACCTCCTCTACCCCCACAGACACCCATGGCTGCCTCTAAGAGACACTGTGGGACACAGATGGTAAACCACTGATTTCATCTGACCTGCTTTAGAGATGAAGACATGGAAATCCAGAAAGTGTATGTATATGTCCTGCCTGGTGGCACAGCTAGGTGGAAAACAGGGAATTCCAGCTCAAGTTCTTCCAGAGATTTTTCCAGGGCTGGCTTCACTATAACTTAGTACAAAAGATACTAAGTAAGCTCAGGTTGCCCGGGCCTGCTGGGTCCTTACACCCAGAGGCAAAGCCAGGGATTTTAAACCACAGCAGCCTTAGGAAGGAGAATATGTTACTTCCTGAGACCAAGCTGATCTGAAGACTGAGGGCACCTTTTGAGATCTATGGAGCAAACTTGATCTGATGTGGCAATGCGTGTGACAAAGACCAGACAAAAAGGTCAACACTGGTGCACAAAAAAGAAACTACCTCACAGAATAATTTGTAACATTTATAATAGATTCGCCACCCAATCACTCCTGCAAAGACAGCTTGGTACAGTGTGAGGAATATGGTCCTTGGAATCTGATGGATTAATATGCACCCTGCCTCTAATACTCTCTTTCTTCATCTATGAAATGGATAATATTTGACAAGGTAGTTGTTGCATTCAACTATTAATCGAGATATATATGTGTGTCAGTAATGTGCCTAGGACAATAAATACTGGTTTCTTTCCACTTTCTGAACAACTTTGTCATAACACAACATAAAATATAACCCATTTTTTCTAACAATATATAGAACTATTTTCCCAGTATGTTTTCAAAAAACATATGTTACCAAGAGATTAACGTGCATATTACCTAACAAGATGCCTTTCCTTATTGTTTTTTTTATTACAGCCTTCATCCTTTTCAGGTGGGAAAACATGACCCATGTTGGGAATGCGGGAGATAGAATTTAGAGCCTTTGAGCGCTGTTATTACTTTGTCACTTTTCTCTAGTAATTCACATGAGCATTAGGAACTGCTGCAGGTAACCAAATCACACAAACAAGACCCAGCAACACCAGGAATGGGAAAACACACACACACACAGACACAGAGACACCCAGACAGACAGACACACACACATTCATAGTCTTTTTTTTTATTGTTACATCACCAGAACTAATAAACTGAAACCCAGAGAAAAATCATAGACAAAGATGTTTAATTTTATCCGTGCTAGTTAGGTAGTTTAGATAGACAACAGTATCACTTAAAATCCCTCTCATATGATCCAATAGTGACAAACATAACTAAAGTGTAATAACAGTTCCATAGTACTGCCATTACTATAACTATTCATTCTGTCAGACAAAAACTTTGTATTTATTTACAATTGTTAAAATTTACCTTATCTGCTTTCAAAGGCATTTATGTGGGCATAATATAAACCACATGCACACTTTATCCTTCAAACTTTCTTGGAATGTTCCAGAGGTTATCAAAGCCTTACTTTAGAGAGTTAAGCTTATTCCTGCACATCCAGACTAGGGGTATTTCATTACCATCTAAGGTAATTACTGTTAAGTTAAAATACATAAATCCCCAAAGGGATTTGTACTATGTTTAGTCACTCAGACAAAACTGAGTGACTAAAATAGACCATATTTCACTAGATGGCAAAAGTATGTTTGACTCATAAGATAATATCAATAAGAAAATATAGACCTATACATTTCAAAGAACTTTATAAACGTTAAAAATGCTTATTAACCCATTTTAGACCCATCAGCTTTTCTTTTTTAATATTCAGCGTTTTACAAAGAATAAAAAGTAGAAAACTTCATGTGATTCACTCAATGTCACATAAATAAATATTCTGCATGTTAACATTTATCTACAAATCACACTATCATATTTTTAAAAGAAGGGAAATTAGAAGGTAACACTAGTTTGGTTTTTTTCTAAAAAAAAAAAAAAGAAATGTCTGGAAGGCATCAATAACAAATGAAAGGGAGTTAGTACATATTTTGTGGAAGAATTTCACATTAGGAGTTAAACAGGATTCTGGTTAGGAAAGAATGTCAGGAATCTGCATGTCATATCTTTTTTTACTCCTTTCATTTTAGGACCAAATCCTAGAATATGGTGGAAAAAGAATGCAACAAAGAACACTATTTATATCTTTGTAGAGTTCACAGTTTTAAAATCCAAAAACTTACGATTGCAGTTTTATCATATTGCTTGTTGCCTAGAGGGATGAGACACTATTATTTGGAAAACAAATGTTTGATTATCACCTAAAGTTCCAGAGGCCTAATCAGCAAACATTAGAAACACCCAGAGTGTTAGAAGCCCAATCCAACTGCAGGAGTCTCTCTTCTGACCATTTTTTCTCTTTTTTGCTAATAATAAGATATTTATGCCCATTACACATAATTTGGAAAATAGAGAAACATATAAAAAAGAAAATTAAAAAGCTACAAGAGATAACCAGGGGTAACATTTTGATGTGTCTTCCTGTAGTCTTTGCATGAGTTATATTTTACCCTAATCAGAATCATATATACATATTTTATACCTTGATCTTTTTTACCTAACATTTTATCATTATCAGTTCAGTAAGCATATCAAAGTGACATACGATTTTGAAAATGTTGTCTTTATTTTTCCTGAATTTTAAAAATAATACATGCCAGTTTCGAGGGGTAAAACAATTTATAAAAGTATACAAAATAAAAGAGACATCCTTCTATAAATCATGATTCCATCCTTCCCTCCAAAAAACCCACCACTTTTAGGTTTGTTGAATATCCTTCAATAAAGATACCCATCTCCAAAACTATGAAAAGGCAGTCATAGGTATGTGCTCAGGGTTGCATACAAATATCTACATGGGAGTTTTCCTGTTAAAAAAATAGTTATGCCTGAAATGCAAAACATAATAATTTAAACATAATACATTTTGTATAGTCTGTCTAGTATATTTTAATATACGTGGGAATCTAGGATCACCTTACAACTGAGAAAAGCTAACAGTTTTCTAACTTCCTCCCAACACTATTTTTTAAACACATTATAGCTCCCGAAACAATAATAGAAGTCAGTCCTAAAAAATCTGCTATGAGGAAAAGATTACACATGAACATTTCTAGATCTCACTCGCTCACCTTTAAAGCTTTCCTTTGTGAACAGGGCAGGCACAACGAAAGTCACAATCACAGTCCTTGCACATATAAATCATCTTGTCCTCACCAGCATCAGCTCCTTTAGTGATGATTAGTTGACGTCAGGCCCCCCTCAAAGTGATTCTCTTTCCTTTTATGCTTAATGTGATGTTAAAAAGCATGTTTTGGCTAACGTACCCAAACACTAGAAACCACATTCTAAAGTGAAATACAAGAGGATAATGCAAAATTTTCAAAGGAAGGATTCCAGAAAGAGTTACATAACTCTTACAGCCATTTACCCATGTTGAAAGTATAAAAGAGTGGGAAGTTATTGGACAACGTTGTACAGCATGCTCCGGACCGATCTTTCTCCTAGGAAGATCTGTAGGGGCTGTCTGTTCCTCATCTCAAGCCTAAGGCAAGGAGCTTCAGAGAACTACCCAGAGAGTTTAAAACTATAACCCTGTAACCCATGAGTTTTGAGTTTGCAAGAGAGAGCAAGCTGTCTTAAATCTTGTTCAAGGGATCACCCGCAGGAAAAGAAGGTTCCATCCCAAAAGAAGCAAGAAGTGTACGATTGAATGGCTCCTAGGGGCTGTGGAGACAGTCACCCAGAAGCTGGAAGACACGTGCATTTCTGCATGTCAGGGTAGCTTTGAGATAGAGAGAGATCCCCAGTGATGGGAAGTCTCCAAAGAAGCACAAGCACCTACTAAAAAAAGGGCCAGTTTTAAATATGTGCCAAATCCAGAGGTGTAAACACCAGATCACCAGTGATATTTGTCAAGTAAGAACTTTCTTATCTCTGACACCTCTTCCCCTCTGTGAGCTCTAATTCTGGAGCAGCAAGAAACCTTAGTTAGCAAGTTGGGGAAGGAGAAATGAGGTACCTAAGTATTTCGAAAATGAGAAATCCAGGACTCCCTTTTCCTAAGGTTCCAGCACAGTCAGGCCAGGGGAGGGAAGACACATTAACTTTAAAGCAAGATTGAAATTCCCAATACTACATAGACATGGACATTATAAATCACTATGATTATGTCCCTCATTTGAAGCAATCAGAGGATTTGGTTTTCATAAGAGTGACCAAAAAGTCGTGGGAACTGCATGAATTTACGTTTGTAAAATGATCATTTATTAACTGCCTCCTTGCCTTCATATTCCCTCCTGCCCTTTGTTTTTGGACACAGGTCCTTTTTTTCACTTCTTTGATGCCATAGTTTAATAACAACAACATCAACAACCACCACCACCGCATTTATTGAGTGCTTACTGTGTGCAAGACACTCTACTATGTATTTTGTATACATTTCTCATTTCATCTTCATACAACTTTCTGTTATTGGCACCTCCATTTTTCATATAAGGAAAGTGAGGTTTTCCCAAGGTTGCACCATTAGTAGGCAGAGGAGCTGGGAATTTAACCGGGGTATTCTGACTCCAGCAACCCCCATATTCCCCTGAAAGAATGAATGAAATATAGTCTCCATGTTTGTAAGATACAAAACATTAGACTTGCTTTCTTTAATAAAACGTATGTGGATCTCCTCCATTTCATGAGAAAATTGAAACATTCCACTGAAGGAGGATTAGTAGAAAAGTAAACATAGCTAATTTTTATAATCAGAAAATCTGCTGACGTACAGACTTATTCCAGACTCCTGGGTGGTGTCATTATGTCAACAATCCTGAAGCTTTCTTAATCCACATATAAAAAAAAACAAAACAGCAATCACAACAAAAATATCTAAAAATGGTAAGGCTTTACTTCTAAAAACTATATTTCCATACTTTTTTAAATCGGTTGAATCAATTTTATTCTCATGACAATCCTGTGAATAGGTGTTGTTAATACCATATTTTTGACGAGCAAACTAAGATTAAAAGCTTTTAAAAATTGTGATTTGTTTAAAAATCAAACAGCTAATACATGATAGCACTAAAAGACGTATGTATCAACTCATTTTTGTATCAACTTCTAAAAACCTCTTTATTATCAATGCTTATATTAATCATTCTTGATCTTTAATGCATCGTATTTCTCAGTCATCAAAATGCTTCACAAATTCTCTTACACATACTGAATCCCTCACTATATCAATGAGATAATTCACGACGAGCAGGAATGCATGTGGTTTTCGGATATAGAAACTCGGGTTGTCAAGAGACAACCAAGTTGGCCAAGTCAATGGAATACAAGAATCGCATAGGATCTCACCAACCTGAGTTGAATTTATGTCCTAATATGGAAAGGCATGCCTTTTCTCACTAGCGAGATTATCCTAGAATTTCAGAACCATGACAATATATTTCATCGCAACCTAGTCATCTGGATTGCCCCACTCTGAGAAAGCAAAGATCCATGCAAACAATTCGTCCTGTAAATTAAATTCCTGGCTTTTTAATATTTTTTTCTGTTTTGAATTCCAAAAATTAAATCACTCTTTTCTATCTATTCTTGATTTCCTCATAAGCAAAGACTCATCAATTTCCCCATTTCCAACCCTATACTTCTCATCCTCTACATGGTCACACACACTAACAATTCACTAGCACAGTGGTTCTCAGAATCAGCTGGAAGTCTTATAAAAACACAAATTGCTGCCCTCCCCCCCAGAGTTTCTGATTCAGTCAGTCTGGTGTAAGAACTAATAGCTGGAATCTCTTAACACATCCCCAGGTGATGCTGGCACTGCAGGTCTGGGGAGCACACTTTGAGAATCGCTGCACTAGTATGTCCCAGACATGTTCCCCTGATGGGCCCTTCCAGAAAAGCATTCAGATGCCAAGGCTCATGCATCGCACATATGGTGCACAACGCCTTGGCCTCACATTGAAGGCTTCTCTCTGGAGACCAAAGAAATATTTGTTATGACTCATTGCCTTTTTCAAGCTTTTCCAGCCCCAAAATTAAAAACAGAAAAGAACTAAATTGAAAGCAAAATGAAAACAGCTACAGTAACACTGTCTAAATTTTGAGATATACAGCACAGTTTCTGCAGTTAGGACAAAAGATATACTAGCGATTCAGGTGAGTCCTGGGTTGACCACACCGGAAGCTGGCACCTCTGAGCCTCCCAGCAAAACCTGGAGCACAAGCCAGGGTGCTCCTGAAGCCAGTTCAGCTTCTTGGTTTCTGGCTTGCTTTTTCTGTAAGTTCTTCCTACAGCTCTGCAAACACACAATCAACCTATAACTCTTTCAATTAAACCTTTTCTACAACTTCTCTGCTATTTGTTAACACAGAAAAAATATCAATCTCCAATAAAGAACTGCTATTGGAACATCAAGCAGGTAGACTGAAAATTTGAAGAGAGAAACTGCCGAAGGAGTTTCCTTAGAGTTCCTTCCTTTTTATAATTATCTCTAGACAACTCTCAGAGGAGATTTTAATTCCATTTTTCATCTCTTTGGGGAAAAGAATAAGGCATTTTATGATATGGTATAAAGTACTTCAGTATTCTATTTTAATTATCCAAAATGTGACTAGTATTTTAAATAGCACGGTTACATTAAATAAAAAATAATTGACAAGCAGTATTGTTATTATAGGATGTAACATGTCTGCTTAGAAAAAAAGCTGTGAGTTCTACCTTTAACATATCAATATATCACGGCAAATACTGACCTTTCACTCTGATCACCATGAGTCCATTAAATTTCAAAACACAGGCCAGCTAATGAATAAGATGCTACTAAGTAATAAACCTATGCCATCCAAATGGAATTTTTCTGTCTCAGTCCAAAGAAAAGAAAACAGAAGCATAATGGTAAGGTTACCGAATACCCAGATCTTGAAATAAGTCATTCTGTATGAGCATGAGTCACACAAACTATTTCCTTAGTGATAAAAGTTGCCTGGGTAACATCAATGCCTTCCTATGCTAAGAAGTGTATGGGCAGCGTGTTGGGTTTCAAACCCAAACCCACACTAGTCATAGTCACTTCCTTTACTTAATTGCTAACTGCTCTTCCCAGCTGCAGATTGGGGCCTGTGCTTTATGTAGTAACCCAGCAACTAGTGATTATGCTCTATTTTATCAAGGAGAACAAAGCAGTAGACTTTACATTTCCATGGATTTTGGAGTAAAAGTCAAGGTTCTTTCACCAAGGACTTTAGGAGTTATTATGAAACTATTCAACTAGATCTCAATGGGGCCACATCATGATGCAAGACTTGGAGACAAAATAATTTAACAGAGAAGAGAGGAGCAGATTAGGTGCCTTCTGAGAGAAGGAAGGTGTTTTATTCATTTCTATGTCCTTAGCACCTAGCAGAGAGCCTGGCACACAAAAGGACTCCGAATACATCCACCGAATGGAGTTGCCGGCTCTCTTCAGAATAATCCAGTCTATGAAATAATCATGTCACCTACTGGGTTAGGACTTCACCAGGCTTTTTAATGCTTGTCTGCATTCATTTCCCCTATCCCCACTTGAGGACTGTGATACGTGCTGCTGTTGCCCTTGCACACATGTGAAGTACGTTAAGCACGTTCTATTTTATAATAAAGCTGGTGTCAATGAGCATTACTTAGAGAAATCTGACATAGAAAAGCAACGAGATTAGTATTGCACAGGAAAATGTAAAAACTGGGTAGTTAGCTCATATAATCAGGAATGCTACTTTGGTTTGACCTTGAGAATCTTGGTTGCCCTGTAATTCCCCAGTCTCCTCTCACTTCACCAAACTCTCCCATTATTCTTGGAATTCTTGGATTGCAAAATATTAGTACTAAATTAGGACAAAAACCTTAACAAATTTCCCTAAAATTCAGACTAATAGAGAGTATGGGGAGAAGTTGTTCTTACTTGGCAGAAGTAATGTGTTCCAAAACTGTGTTCAGTTTCTTTCTTTTCCCCTAGCAAATGTGGGTAAGCGTTGCCATTCATTTAATTGTAAGCAGGAGTCAAATGTCATAATTATCAATTCATTCTGGTGGGTTGAGTCAGAATTAAGAAATGAGATCTCCACAGAAAACCCCTAAAAATGTCTATGGACTTCTTGATGACTCACAAAGGACACAATATTCTCGGAATCAAAATGGGTCCCACTGCTGCATCAGAACAGGAAAAAAGAAATACCCCAAAGTGGTAGACAGACAGCATGATAAGAACGTCAAAGAGACTTGGGGATGCCACCAACAGCAGTACAAAATTACCATGGCATATAATGTACCTTAGTACAGTGAGGTTTAGAGTTCGGGGCCTGGAACCAGAAGTCCTGGCTTCAAATCCCAGGTCTGCCACTTCCTGGCTGGATGAACTTGAGTAAACTATTTAAGTTCTCTATGCCTCAGTTTCTCCATATGTCGAAAAGGGCTGTTGTGAGGATTAACTAAGTTAACACATGTGAAGTACTTAAAGTAGGCACTTGATATACGTAAGCAATTATTATGATTACCATTTTCCTATCTAAGCCAGACTTCAGGTCTAATCGTGATATCAAAATATGCTTGGTTATCATTGTTTAGAGTTCACTGAAGGACTTAGAGTTAATTGAGGACTGTGAAAGCTAGCCCAGAATTAGCAAAATAAAAACCCTGATCCAGACATGTACGTATCTCTACAGTGTATTCTAATCACACGTGCCTAACCTCCTAAAGTTCTAAAGATGCCATATGAGTAAGTTATAATATAATATCAGAGCAATTTTTCATCATTTATGTTATGAAGAACATGTACTTCATCTATATTAAGCTCAAATTCCACAATATTTGCTGTCTTTATTCCATATATCCATATGAATCACATTAGAGTGCATATTTCTAGTACTTAGCTAATTAGAAATATAAAACCTTACTCAGTGGTTTAGAAACCATTGCAGGAGAATTACCAAAAGGGCTGCCAATCCCTTTATTCTGCTACAGTTAACTCCAAATGGTCTTTCTTTACTTACATCTTGTGATATTATTTAATGAATTTTCTTAATCTTTTTGCCTTGCATAGTTTCACCATTCCACCATTTGATTTCTTACATTTGCTACATGACTTCATTAAGGATTATTTCGTGTGAGTTTTTTCTTACACTTTGTCTTCTGATTTTCATTTTTAAATTTTTTTTTTAATTTCAAAATATTACTGGGTACAAATGTTTTTGGTTACATGGATCACTTTTGTAATGCTGGAGTCAAGGTTACAGGTGTGCCCATCACCCAGATGGTGTTCATTGTACCCCTTAGGTAGGTTTTCACCCACTCCCCACCTCCTACCCACTGCTTGATTTCCACTGAGTTTACTTCCCATGTGTGTGCTCATTGGTTAGTTCCAATTTAATAGCGAGTACATGTGGTGTTTGTTTTTCCATTCCTTAGATACTTCACTTAGGATAATGGTCTCCAGTTCCACCCAAATTGTTGCAAAAGGCACTAATTCATCTTCTTCATGGCTGAGTATACATATGCCACATTTTGTTAATCCACTCATGAATTGATGGGCACCTGGGTTGATTGTGGAATCTTTGCAATTGTGAATTGTGCTGCAATAAACATCTGAGTGCAGGTGTCTTTTTCATAAAATGGCTTCTTTTCCTTTGGCTAGATACCCAATAGTGTGGATTGCTGGATCAAATGGTAGGTCTACTTTTAGTTCTTTGAGGAATCTCCATACTGTTTTCCGTAGAGGTTGTACTAATTTGTAGTCCCACCAACAGTGTATAAGTGTTCCTTTCTCTCTGCAGCCACACCAGCATTTATTGTTTTGGGACTTTTTAATAAAAGCCATTCTAACTGGGGTAAGGTGTTGTCTCACTGTGGTTTTAATTTGCCTTTCCCTGACGATTAGTGACATTGAGCATTTTTTCATATTTTTATTGGCCATTTTTGTATCTTCTTCTGAAAATATTCTGTTCATGTCTTTTGTCCACTTTTTAATGGGGTTGTTTGTTTTTTTCCTTGCTGATTTTCTTGAGTTCTTTATAGATTCTGGTTATTAGCCCTTTGTCGGATGTATAGGTTGTGAATATTTTCTCCCATTCTGTAGGTTGTCTATTTGCTCTGTTGACTATTTCCTTAGCTGTGCAGAAGCCTTTTAATTTAATCAAGTCCCATTTATTTATTTTTGCTGTTGCTGTGATCGCCTTTGGGGTCTTCATAAATTCTTTGCCTAGGCCAGTATATAGAAACTGAATTTCATTTCTAACCTCTATAAATCATATTGATCTTTGTCACCGTAACTGGAAACCAAAGCTTCATGGGGTATATTTTAAGCTCTGCATTTATCAAACATTTTCACAAGTAAATGTAATACCCAACATGCTGAACAAAATAATTTCACTGGATGAGTGAATGTGATATGCCAGAGTTAAGGCATCTCTCAATTGTCCATTTTTGGAAATATTCATCAATTCATTTATCAGTTTTAAATAAGTAGGATGGAGTTCTTTTAATTTTCCTAAATATACAGAAAAGAGATTATGACTATATAAGTGACCAATGCTTCCTTTCCAATGTCACAGGTTACCATAAAAACAAATCAGAAATTATTTAATAAATGTTTTCAGTTCTTTTGAAGAAAACTGGGCTATAAAACAAAATTATTATTATTATTATTATTATTGGATCCCTTACATAAATATCTCCAGAAAAAAAAACTTCTACCACTTAAGAACTACATGGCCTCCTTGAAATAGGCAGAGTAAATTCTCAGGGTGCCAAAATTTGCACAAATTTTGTTGCAGTATCATACCTTTTCCTCTACCCTAAAAAAAAAAAAAAAAAAAAAAAAGGCAAAAACAACATTATAACCCACTAGGTGAATACCTGCCAGTTTTCTTGTGGTAGTCTCACTCAGCCAGTATCTAAACTGTGATGATATCTTCTAGGGATCTTTCAAATGACATCAGGTTTTCATAACTGGACTGGTGGATTTTTTTGTTTCTCGGTTGCTGTTGTTTCTGATCAAATGAATCAATCCTGAAAATCTAGTTTCGCTTCTTGTCTAATATCAGCTGGAATTCTGTTTTGTTTTGTTTGCCCTCCGTATGTTAATTAACATCCTTTGTTCCTCCTACATACTTCTCAGCTTCTCATTCCTGTTAGAGATTGAGAATTAGACCGAGATAAAGTTAAAAATATACATAGTTCTATAGAGAACTATTATCTGCTCCTCCCCAAATGTTCAAAGACATCTCTCAGAAAGTAGTTTCAAGTTTCTTTTTCTCTGAACTATTAAAAACTGTTTTAGAGAATACTGAAGTTCCTGATTTGATATTAGCTGTGGAAACCAGACTAACATACTCAAAGCAGCCAGAGGACAATATAAGATGATCAACATTTACTATTCCTTAAGTGAACACATTAGAAATGCTGTAAAATGTAAAACCACATGATCCAGTTATACTTCAACTTCATGAGATTTTAATTTATATAAACAAAAGAAGACACTTCCAGGTTAGGGGATCTGAAAAACCAACCTTCACTTCAAATTAGTGTCCCACCTAAATATTTCTGCCTAGAATGCATCTATTCTCTCAGTCACCCTGTCCAGAAAGCTCAGAGCCCATTTGATTTTGTTCTCCCCCTAACTTCACAACCTCTAGTAGTCATTTCTGCTTCAAGCTCCCTTTACCAACTCACTTTATCTACCACAAGCAGTCCTCAAATAAGCCTCCCCGATTCAGCCTCCACCCCCTAAAATACAGCTACTAACGTCTTTCTCTTAGTCAAGAATTGTGGTGAATTCCCACTGCCCACTGTCTTAATTATCAACTCCTCTCTGTGGCATTTCGTACTCCAACGCATGGTCCCAAGGCAGCGTTCAATTCCCTTCCCCCTCTACAACTGCTCCATAATCCAGCAACCCTGAGATTCTTGCTGGTTCCCTAAAAGTCCCTAGCACTCTCTCATCTACATGGTTTTTTCAGACTGTTTAATCAGCTCAAAGTATCCTTTCTCTACCATGATAAGCTGTAGAAATTGTTCCCATTCCTCAAATACCACCTTTTCTAACTACATTTTCTGATCTCCCCCAAATGGAAACGATTATTTCTTCATCCAAACCCTTCAGCATTTCATTCCTATCTTTCCCGCAGCACTCACTTACCACATTCCGCTATGCATTCCAGGTCTTTACATGCTTCCTAATTCTTCTACAAGGCTATCAGCTCCCTAGAGGCATAAAAAGTTTCTTACTAACCTGAATATACTAAGAAGCATTGCAGGCAGTGCAAAAAATGAATGCATCTATCTGTTGAGAGGACTATTACCGGAAAGGCCGGGGGGGAAGGCGGGGGAAAATACGGCATATTCATGGAATAGTGGGGAGCTTGGGGACCTACTGAAATTGCTGCCTGGTGGGGAACAGTGGAAAATGTGGACGGCTGTGCATATTTAGCATAGCTTTCAAAGGCCACATGTTAGCTATGAGCCTCATCCTCCTCTTCAGCAAAACCTGTGTCTATTACCACTTGCGACTATTTTGTTTGTTCCTTTGCTTGAGTATTGTCTCTCTGTACCACGCATACACACATGCAGACTCAACTGTATGTGTCAAGAAGCTTTGGGCCATGACTACCTTGTTCACCTTCCCCAGTGTCTAGCAGAGTGCCAGGCACATGGCAAACATTCAATAAATATGTTCTGATTAAACAAATGAAAGTTATGATTCATAATACCTTATAAAGATTAAATGTTATCATGGCTGCGGTGATTAGCACAATGCTTAAACATAATAAGCACCAGTAAATATTAGTCCCCCTCCCCCTTCTTTCCTTCTATGAACTACTCATAATTAATTCATACATTCAACAAATATGCCTGCCTCTTCTCTGCCGGTTGGAGACCGAACGGTGAATGAAAGAGAGAACAATCTCTGCACTCGTGAAGCTTACATTCTAGTGATGGGGTGAGCAATTCTCTTTGGATCATTGGGGAGTCTTAATTACAAAGTTTTTAAGGGAAGGGGGTTACAGCTGAAAGACAGATGCATTCGTGGGAGAAAGGAAAGCCCAAAGGAAGGGAAGCCAATTGGAGTAGTGCAGGGACGATGTATGAAATGGCTTGGACGTGAGTGGCAGCAACATACCGGGAGCAAATCCAGTAAGCAGTGGTACGTGACACCCATTGGATCTGAGGGAACCAAGAGTAAGGAAGTGGCAATGATGAAAGTGTCCAATCTTGTCACTTGGGTGTGTTGGCCTGAATAGAAAGGGAAACTAGGAAGGGAAGCTGCTGTGGTTGGTGGGTTTTAGGGCGAGAGAAGAGCTAGACCCAATTTTGCACGTGATGCTTCTGAAAAGACAGAATGGAGACTGGGTGGAAATGTTTAACTCCAAATAAAAGTAGGGGTTTAGAGTGCAGCGAAAACAAATCTCCCTTCTTATGTATTATGGATCATTTGAATAACATAAAAATATGATATTCTAGGTGTCTGCCAAATTCCTCTAGGAATCTGCTCCTTCATGGAAAGATCCATGTTAATCATCCTGTCTCTTCAGTTCCTGGAACACAGTTGGTCCCAAAATACTATGTGTGAATTGAACTGGTGGATAATAAGCAAAATTTCATCGTGAAGGCAAAGAGAAAAGACAAGTGCATTAAGTGCATTTAGAATGAGAAAGGCCTCAATTCAAATGCTTGTCCCCTTGTTTCTTCGTCTGCTAGTTATACAACCACGAGGAGATTGTTGGCTTTAATCTTAGTCTCATTTGTGAAATGGATGATTTAGTCTATCTTGCAGGATGCTGTGAGAGCATTAAGTTAAATGAACACACAGTGCCTGTCATTTAGTAGGCACAAAAATGAAAGCACTTATTATATCATTTACTGTTATCTCTATTTCCACGCCTTTTAGCTTTTGCTGCGGTTTTCACCCTCTCACTTTTCCCACCTTGCCATTTCTAACATTCCACCCAGACAGTCCTGTGAGCAGCTGTCCTCTTGGTGTGACCTCCTGCCGGCCAGCTTTCCCAAAGCCTCCATAGGCCACTAAGCTCCTGTCCACACGGCTGGCTGGTCTGTCAGTTCAAGTCACCCAATGCAACTGACATCACCACAGTTTGCAAATTCCAAAATCGCTGTTAGTACTTTAGATGTGGTCGTGTTTATGCCTGGCCTACAAACTGTACCACCACGTCTTTATGAATACACGACTTGCATCATGCCGTGGTTTAAAGCCGTGTCCTAGTCTAGCACTTAAAAATACTTCTGAGACAGGTTGTCATAGCAACCGCAAAATAAATATGAAAACCGAGAAGGCTGTCTGCATGCTGCTTACTTCTAAAAGGTACCTAAGAACATAGATAGCGGGGTGAGTTATCTTACGCAAGGGTGTGAGTCCAGACATACTGATTTCTCTCACTGACGGCTCTTACCCATTGGTCTGAGATACTGCGCTAGGCACTGTATATCTTATCCCAGAACAAAATGAATTCTTAAGCCTCATGCGTTTTATGAGAATAGGTAAAAGTGTTTTTGCAGCTTCTACTTCTGCAGTCTAGTCTGAAGTGTGGCAATTTCTAATAGGAAGGACAGCGTGAATACTGCATGTGGATACGTGTGTGTGTCTGTAGTACATACATGTATTTTTATATATTTTGTAAATATCAAGCAACTATATCAGCTGTGGCAAGAAAGCAGCCTATCACAGCCTGAAACTACAGAACAAGGACAAGTTAAGCGGAAGGCCTACCCCTCAGATGGTGAGGAGGGCCAGGGCTCTTCCCAGGAGGCGTCACCACAGCCCTGGGGAATCTGCTGTGGTGCCAACAGGGAACCGCGGCCACCACACTGCGCCGCTGCCTTACTCTCATTTTCCAAAGTGACTCTCAACAAGCGTCCCCTGACAGCGCCATTGCATTGCCCTGGGATCCACATTGCATGTAGGAGTGAGGGTCACTCTCTCTTCCTCCCAAGGGGAGATCGCTTTTCTCACCCTAAGGGTTCCGGGCAAGCTCACAATGGTGACATTTGCTGAGCAGTGGCTTGAACAAAGGGCTCTCAGAGAACAAGATGGTAACGGTGTGGAGCACAGGCTAGTCCTCCAGGGCGCCAAGCCCCAGGAATGCTCTTGTGGAATGACCCGCAGCCTCCCAGGGAATGAGAAAATAAAGTCACAGCAGGAGAGCTGGGGGACAGTAGAGGGTCCTGCAGCTCCACCTTGGCAGCACCACGGTTTGCCAGAACTCACTCAGATGACGTAAACAAAATACTGCCTGAAAGAAGCTTGTCCAAAGAAGCTAGACTAAATCCTTCATTTGACTCTATTTTTCTCAAATGCCTGGTAACCTCCTGTACCCCTCGTCCCCACGCCTCCCTCTCAAAAAAGAGAAAGAGAAAGGCTTTTTTTCTCTTATTTATCCACTGTAGAATCAATTTTACAGTCGTCCTGCAAGCAATCCTTTCGGTATCCCATAAATCTTCTAAATACTAAAAAAAACCTGAGCCTTTTCAATTGCTACTTAATCACAAGACTGGTTCGCCTTTCCTTTCTTCATCCCCCTTGGCGGGTAACTACTCAGTTCTGCATGTTACTATAATAATATTGAAACAATAGCCCTTGAGTTAAGTGATTTCCCTGGAAAGGTTAAAGTGGCTGAATCCGAACACTCCCGCCCTCCTGTCTTGGACCCGAAGTTTTTTGCTCCATGGACAGTTTTCTCCCTCTCACTCCAAGGCCAATTGCACGAATTCTTCCGCAAAATAGGACCTGTGACATTTCCCCCGACAAGTCACCGGAATCCCGCACTGTGCGTCGCTGTCCCAAAATTCACACATAAATCTATTTCCTCCAAACATGCCCGTCATTTGCGTTATATAATCGCCTTTCATTAGAACTCATTAATCAAATTGGGGTTTTTAAGCAACACCTAATTAATCCTTTAATTGGCTCAGATTATACTTTTAATGACTCCCACTAGCAGAAAAACCAGTGATCACTGAATGTGCTTTTCAAACTGCAGACGTTGAGTTTCCTCTTTCACCTAGAACTTTCAGATCTTGCTAAAAAGTCGGGTGTGGCTACGTGGGGGGCGGGGAGGAGAGGGAGAAGAGCGGGGGGAGACCGGAGGGACGGGTGGGAGGGAACTTTGCAAAAAAAAAAAGTTTTCCCGGAGTGAATTCGTGATTCCGGAGGCCCGCGTTTGGCGGCTCTCCAGGGTCTGCAGAAGTTTCTTACTAATGAGAAGTTCGCGCATTGGGGCAAAGCCAGGCTTTGGCGACTTCGCAAGAACTTAGGGGTGCTCTCGTCTACCCAAGGCTGGACCGCGCACATCAGAGCTGCAGCCCAGCTCTAAATTGGTGAGACTTAGAACAAACTGCGCACAGAGCCCGGGCACACTTGAGTCAATCTCGTCTAACGGTTTCCCCTGCACCGCTAGGAGCCCTCAACCTCGGCGGGGCAGCCGGACGCCGTGAGTCACCGCTGGTGACTCAGCGACCCCACCCCTCTCCCTCGGGCTTTCCTCGGCTGCCTCCTAGCAGCTCCAGCCGTCCGAAGCTGGGCTGAGCCCGTTAGATCCCTAAACAGAACCTCCCCGAGCCCATCCCAAGATAAGCCGCTGAAAAGGGGCGCGGGCCGGAGCAGCCCCACTCTCAAAGAGGGCGGTGCGCGAGGCTGTGCGGGGCCCGAGCCCTGCGTCCCCGGCTGTGTGCGACCCCACCCTGCGCTCCAATCTCGGGAGCTCTTTGTTTCTTTCTCGGCGCCTTCGGATCTGCTGAACCCTCACTCCCCCTCTT